>JAAGEH010000226.1:46609817-46869150 GCA_011751065.1 Lasiurus cinereus
AGGCTGAGGCTGAGACCCTCGTGCTGAGGCTGAGGCTGAGACCCTCGTGCTGAGGCTGAGGCTGAGACCCTCGTGCTGAGGCGCCGAGACCCTCGTGCTGAGGCTGAGGCGCTGAGACCCTCGCGCTGAGCCTGAGGCTGAGCGGTGCGTCCTCGGGTCTCGAGCCACCAGGGCACCTGCCCTCAGGGCTTCCGGTGCGGCTCGGGCCAGGCCGGACCTGCAGGAGCGAGCACCGGTGCTGGTTCCCTTAACCCCTGTGACCCCGCGGCCCCCCGCCCCCTCCCCCCACGTGTGTGTGCTGCCGCTGTGGCAGCAGGAGGAGGTGTGCTCAGTGGGTAGAGCGTCTGCCTGCGGACTGAAAAGTCTCACGTCGGAGCCCGCGGAGGACTTGCTGTTCCAGACCCACCCGTGAATGATAATTCTCAGGGGGAAAGGGGTGAGGGGTATACAGGGGGAGACTGGACAAAAATCATACAACTATGGATGAGGTCAATGGGAGGGAGGGAAGGGTGGAAGCTGGGTGGAGGGGTGCTATGGAGGGGAAAAAAGAAAAACAAATGTAATAATCTGAATAATAAATATTTAGTTTAAAAAAAGAAAAAAGAAAAAATTAAAAAAAAAAACCAATACCAAAAGACAAAGAAAATCTTAAAAGCAGCAAGAGAAAAACAGTTTATTCCCTACAAGGGAGCACCCATACGACTGTCAGCTGATTTCTCAACAGAAACGATGCAGGCCAAATGGGAGTGGCAAGAAATATTCAACGTGATGAATAGCAAGAACCTACAACCAAGAATACTCTATCCAGCAAAGCTATCATTCAGAATTGAAGGGCAGATAAAGAGCTTCACAGATAAGAAAAAGCTAAAGGAGTTCATCAACTCCAAACTAGTATTATATGAAATGCTGAAAGGTACTTTTTTAGAAGAAAAAGGTAACAGATAAAAAATTATGAACAACAGTTGAGACCGGTTTGGCTCAGTGGATAGAGCGTCGGCTTGAGGACTGAAAGGTCCCAGGTTCAATTCCAGTCGGGGGCATGTACCTTGCTTGCGGGCACATATCCACTGTGGGGCATGCAGGAGGCGGCTGATCGATCTCTCTCTCTAATCGATGTTTCTGACTTTCTATCTCTCTCCCTTCTTCTCTGTAAAAAATCAATAAAATAAATTTTAAAAAAGAAGAAAAAAAAAGAAAGGTCCAAGGTTCGATTTTGATCAGGGGCATGTATCTTGGTTATGGGTACATCCCCATTAGGGGGCGTGCAGGAGGCGGCTAATTGATGACTCTCTTCCATCGATGTTTCTAACTATCTCTCTCCCTTCCTCTCTGTAAAAAAAAAATCAATAAAATATATTAAAAAAAAATCCTGGCAAATTCCTCAGCCTGGACCTTGCCCATCTGGGCCAGAGGTCTTCTGGACTTGTTTTTCTTTCTCAATCCCTTCCTTTCTCATGTTCCTTTCCCTGCAAGTTTACTTGGATCTTATTCGCTCAGCTGGCAAGCATCAACCAGGTATTCTTACTGACTCAGAACAATGGGAAACACCTGTGCATTCTAACTGTGGCCTTCAGTAGGCAGTTGGGAGGGGAGAAGTGAGAAGATGTCAGGTGAAGATATATTTGGGCAGGTAGGATCCTCTTCCCATCCAAATAAAGAGCTCATATGGCTGGCATGAATGTGGTTCTGATCTGTGCCTGTGCTGGGTGGAAAGACCTGTAAAATATGATTTCGGGCCTATAAGGAGCATATTAATCCAGCTGGGGAACAGACCTGGGGACATAAAAGCTGTATGGAAAAATTACATAGGAACAGAGAGGAGACTGCTTCTGGGTACTGAAATCATAGAGGATTCCACAGAGCAAGTGATAGGGAGGGGCATGTAATAGAAATAGAATCACAGTTGTTTATAGCTATTCACACAGAAAAGAGATTTTTCTTATAGAGCCTGGGAAACGGAAGCACGAGTTGCAAGAAGAAAAACAAGGCTGTAAAGATAAGGTGGCCTGAAGCCCAGATGGGCCCATTACTCAGAAAAGAAGATACATTTTAAGGACAGGATTTATCTGAAGGGAGGCAGTGTCTCGGGGGTAATCTTTGCAAGGACAGTTATAGAAAACAGACTCTGGGATTCATGTAGTTTTAATTTTTTTTCTTTTTCCCACGCTATATAAGGGTTGGCTTGAAATGTCAGAGAAGTTTCTTTCAGGGTATTGAGCTTGATGCTTTCTTGGGTTGCTGGCCATCTGAAATGATAACCTGTACAATGTGACTCAGTGGTTGAGCATTGACCTTAAAGCAGGAGATCAGTTTAATTCCTGGTCAGGGCACTTGCCTGGGTGAGACCTGATCCCCAGTAGGGGGTCGTGCAGGAGGCAGCCAAATGATGTTTCTCTCTCATCGATGTTTCTGTATCTCTATCCCTCTCCCTTCATCTCTCTCTAAAACCAATAAAAATATACTATTTTTTTTAAAGCACAACATAAAGATTCAATCTTGTCTCTATTTGACATGGGTAGTGACAAGGGATAAACCATTTGTCTGATTTCACCAAGTGGAAGGGTGGGGTGGGAGGGAGAAGGCTTCCCAGTCAAGGGGAGAACATACAAAAAGACAGCAGTAAAAGCATCTTTTTTTGAGTGTAAGACATAAAGCCCCATATGACTGATCTAGATGGTATGTTAGATACCATCTAGGGTGAGATGAAGAAGGTGGGTAGATTAAGGAATGGCTCACATGAATCACGGAAGTTTGAGAAGTAACATGGTCAGAAGTGGGCAGTTGTGTTTGGAAACATTTTGTCTGCATGTTCTCTGAAGTTCATTCTAGGTATGAAACTGTCATCTTCCTCAATCTAGCTACTGTCTGCTTGAGCCATCTTCTCTGCCAAAGTAGTAATATAGGAATACTATATATAAAGAAAAGCAAGGGGATCATATATCCTTTATCATTTAACCTGGATTCCTCGGATGCAAACTTTTTCAGGCTTTTGGAGGAGAGAAAAAAATTTCAGAATGTTTGATCAAACATTTATTATGTTTGATTAAACACACTCAGCTATGTAAACAAAATGGATTAAAGTTAAATTGCTCTGATTGGAATGAGTGGGAGGAAAGCACTCTGTTCTTCCCAACTTCTCATTCCTTTCTCTCCAAGCAGATTCTGAGAGGGCTTCTTGCTAAAAAATCAGGGATCAACAGAAATCAGCGAACTGTAACTACTAGTAAATCTTGCCTATTGCCTGTTTTTGCAGGTAAAATCCTATTGGAATACAGACAAGGCCATTCAAGGACATATTATTTTTTAAATTAAACTTCATTATTCATATTATTACATTTGTTTCTCTTTTTTCCCCTCCATAGCTCCCCTCAACCCGGCTCCCACCTTGCCTTCTACTCTTACCTCCCTCCCATTGACCTCATCCATAGGTGTATGATTTTTGTCCAGTCTCTCCCTGTACACCCCTCACCCCTTTCCCCCTGAGAATTATCAGTCCACTCCCTTTCTGTTCTCCTGATTCTATTATATTCACCAGTTTATTCTGTTCATCCAATTTTTAATTCACTTAATTTTTAGATTCACTTGTTGATAGATATGTATTTGTTGTTCATAATTTTTTATCTTTTCCCTTTTTCTTCTTCCTCTTCTAAAAGAGTACCTTTCAGCATTTCATATAATACTGGTTTGGAGTTGATGAACTCCATTAGCTTTTCCTTATCTGTGAAGCTCTTTATCTGCCCTTCAATTCTGAATGTTAGCTTTGCTGGATAGAGTATTCTTGGTTGTAGGTTCTTGCTATTCATCACATTGAATATTTCTTGCCACTCCCGTCTGGCCTGCATCATTTCTGTTGAGAAATCAGCTGACAGTCATATGGGTGCTCCCTTGTAGGTAATGAACTGTTTTTCTCTTGCTGCTTTTAATATTCTCTCTTTGTCTTTTGCTCTTGGTATTTCAATTATGATGTGTCTTGGTGTAGTCCTCTTTGGATTCTTTTACATGGGGTTCTGTGTGCTTCCTGGACTTGTAAGTCTATTTCTTTTACCAGATATAGGACGTTTTCAGTCATTATTTTTTAAGTAGGTTTTCAGTATCTTGCTCTCTCTCTTCCTCTGGCACCCCCACAATTCTGATGTTGGTACGCTTGAAGCTGTCCCAGAGGCTCCTTACATTATCTTCACATTTTTGGATTCTTTTCTCTTCTTGCTTTTCCAGTTGTTTTCTGATTCTTTATATTTCAAATTATTGACTTGATTCTTGCCTTCTCCTAGTCTGCTGTTAGGTCGCTGTATAATATTTTTTATTTCAGTCAGTGTATGTTTAATTTCTAGTTGGTTCTTTCCCATCTCTAGTTGGTTCTTTTTCATCTCCTCTTGGGTCTCGCTAACTTTATCCAACTTTTCTAGGATATTCTTTTTTTTTTTTTTAATATATATATATATATATTTATTTTTTTTTACAGAGAGGAAGGGAGAGGGATAGAGAGTTAGAAACATCGATGAGAGAGAGCCATCGATCAGCCGCCTCCTGCACGCCCCCTACTGGGGATGGGCCCGCAACCAGGATACATGCCCTCGACCGGAATCGAACCCGGGACCTTTCAGTCCGCAGGCTGACACTCTATCCACTGAGCCAAACTGGTTTTGGCTCTAGGATATTGTTGAAAAACCTTATAAGCATGGTTTTAAACTCTATATCCAGTCTTTTTTTTCCTCCATTTCTTTTCTTTGTGATCCCTTCCCTTGTCTTGGCATTTTCACTACTCCGGGAGAACTTCTGTGTTGGATTGAGCCTTATGATACCAGACTTGCAAAACTGCAAAAGCCTCTCTGTTGACCTTGGGATGGGTGGAGTCTCAGGGCCTAAGGGACCGTCTTGCCTTCTGATAGGCCCCACCCTCCATGGCCCCTGAGTCTCACGTGACTGGGTAATGCTGTGGCGGTCCCTGTGCGCATGTCCGCCCTTGCAGTGCCTCTAGACTGCTGCCCCTCCGGCTCCCCTGCACTCCGGGACCATATGAGTCTGGGTCCCCAGGACTTCACACAAATCTGGGGTTTAGTGGAGTTAGAAATGACTCAGTTGGGATGCTTTGTCTCCCGCCCTCTTGTGACAGCCAGTGGCACAATCAGCAGTCGGTCCTCTGCTCGCAGTGCTGTGCGTGTCACCAGACTTCTGATCTTTTGCAACTCCCCTAAATTTCTGTGCACTTCTCCCTTTTCACAGTCCAAACTCCCCCCATATGAGTTTCGGCTGGATCTGGGATTTAGTGTCGTGGGATAAGGGGTTCAATGCCGTTGAGAGTCTCCGTCTCCCTCCTGCCAGAGAAAGCCAGCCAGGTTCTCTGGCACCCGCTCTCTCCACGTGCGCATCTACATACCTCAGCTTTTTGCAGCTCCTCTGGGTCTCTGTGAGCCCCTCTCTTTCCTTCTAGTTATAGAATTTTCACTTCAGTCTGCTTTCCTGTGGTTCTGGATGATGTCCATTCTGTCTTTTGGTTGTAGTTTTGAAATTGTTGTGTGAGGCAGCAGTGTAGGTGTTTACCTATGCTGCCATCTTGGATTCTCTCGATAGAGATGAAACTTTTATCCTCCTTCTCGCCGCCACACACCAGAATGCAGGCTGTCCAGCACAAGACGACAGGCGACTACCCATTGAAGGACATATTGTCTGTGGCTGCTCTCATGCTACATTGACAGAATTGAATAATTAGGGCAGAGACTGAATGGCGTACAAAATTGAAAATATTTACTGTCTGGCCCTAGAGTCTGGCTACTCAAAGATGGTCCTTGGACCTGTTGTACTGGCCTGTACACATTGTCCCTATATACAGAGAGCTCAGCATGGGAAAGATGATTCAGTAGTCATTACCTTAGAGGGATTATTGGGATTAGGAGTGTGATATGGCTAGGGGCCAGACAGAAAAAAAGAGGGTCTGAGAAAACCGTGCGGAATACCTAGATTTAGGGAGTGGGGTGAAAGAGTGAGGAGAAATCATTGGGAAAAGTGCTGACTCTCATTGTTACCAGTAAGTTATGACCCACCGAGAGACTTTCTTATAGATTTTAATAAAACATTCTGAACTATTTCTCTCTCCTCCAAAAGCCTAGAAAAATCTGCATCCTAGGAATCCAGGTGAAATGATACAAGACATATGATCCTCTTGCTTTTCACTGTATACAATGTTCTGTAAATACTTATCTTTACCTTCTTCAAAGCAGTGTTTTTTAGGCCATTAATATTTATGATTAACTTGTAAACTCTTCTCTAAAAAGAAATGTACATAATAATGTATTTATTAAATGTCTGAAAACATGGTAAATTTCCTCTCTTATTTAAAGGCATATCCTTGCTTATTTTTTAAGTTGACATACATGTCAGGAAAATTACAATATTAACTCACAAATGAATGAACACCCTTTTACAACCCAGCCTTTATATGCTTACTTTTTACTCTGTATATATTGCAAAAGGCCTACAGAGATCTGTTTTTGACAATTATTAAGTTACTTTTAAGATTCTGATTGCTGGGGTTTTACTCAAAGCAATTTCCAACATGTTTTACCAGCAATTTTTTTTACTGTAAACCAGGGCCATTGACCAAATGTTGACTATCCAAAACTAAAGCATTCCCAGACATTCTCTAAGATGAAATTATCATCAATGTTATCCTCATGTACTCACAACAATGGTTTCTGAATAGGTAGATAACCTTTATTTAACTCCATGATCTGTACCAACAATCTGTACCATTCTAGATTGATGCTGTCAACAGAACTCTCTGGAGTGATAAAAATGTTCTATATCTGTGCCACTTGCTCATTAGCAACTAGCCACATGCAGCTATCAAGCACTTAAGTGTGGATAATTTTACTAGGGAAAGTAATTTTAAATAATGTTTAAAAATATATATTTTATTGATTTTTTTACAGAGAGAAAGGAATAGGGTTAGAGAGCCAGAAACATCGATGAGAGAGAAATATCCAACAGCTGCCTCCTGCATACCTCCTACTAGTGATGTGCCTGAAACCAAGGTACATGCCCTTGACCGGAATTGAACAGGGACCTTTCAGTCCACAGGCCAAGGCTCTATCCACTGAGCCAAACCGGTTCCGGCAAATTTTAAATAATTTTTTAATTATTAAAGATTTAAATAGCCACCGGTGTCTATGGTTACCGATTGGATGGTGTTATTCTAGATTCTTTCAGCCACATCTGAAAGATATAACTCATTAAAATGAGAAGAGTATGAGTGATATCATCTGTTGCTTTTACTTACCATACCTCAATACAAATGATTTAGCAAATGTTGTCTGGCATTTCTTTTATTCATAAGAAACAGATTATTCAGGGCATTTCCAATGAACACTATCTATGTGCTAGGTGCTTGGGATATAGAAAGGAAATACAGTGTCAGTCACCAATCTCAAGGAAAGAAGATTGTAAACAACTAAATGTACTACAATGATGATGCAATGTGATCTAAGTAGAGAATCATGAGGGGCTCTCCAGCCTGGAGGAATTCTCGCCTTTTCTCTTCCCATTCCTTTCCCCCTAGGCAGGTCAGTTACCTTTACCCTTCCTCTCTCCTGAGCTCCGAGGATGTTCCTTTTGCCTCTGTAATTGTTTCCTGAATCTCTAAGACTTTCTTCTACCCTTCCTCCCTCCTTTCTTTCACCTCCATTACTTTTTAAGTACATTTTCTCTTATAAAACAAAACAAAGAATCATGCCCCAAAGACAGCTGAAGGTGCAGCTCATTCAAATGGGAGTGGAAGGATTAGGCCAGTGTTTCAAGGAAGCTCTCATAAAGGAGGTGGCTTTGGAGCAGGGTTTTGAAGAACAGTGAAAACTAGGGAAGAGAACCATGTCTAGAAGTGCTTGATATAAGTAGGAAAAGCTTGTTGCCCAAAAAAATGGAGTCACATCCCAGCCCGCATTGCCTACTTCTCCAGGCCTGTAATTTCTACTTCCTCATGTAACCTTTGTCCTACCCAATATAAACAGCTGGTTTATGGGGGACTGCAGAGCAGATTTTTTTCGGATGACCTGCTGTTCTCCCATACTGCCGGCAGTATTGGAATAAACGGCTCATATATGATTCAAACCTGTCTCGGCTTAATTGGCTCAAGTAGTGACAGGCCACACCCATTAACTGTTTGGTTTCAGAGGCAGAGACCAGATCATCAAGGCTTGGTGTGCTGAGCTCATCCTTATTCTGAAAGTGATGTTGGGAAGTCTATGGACAGTTACACTGGGATTATGTGGCAGCAGTGCAGAGGATGAATTAGAGAGAGATCAATAGGAATTTAAAAAATACTCAGAAAGCACAGCTCTTGGAAAAGAAAAAAGACTAATTTTGTCTGGATCCTATGGAAACCCTGAAGAAGTTTGAAATTCCTAGAAAGCCATGGATGGGAAAATAAGTTTTCTACAGCTGGTCTACCCATACATGACATTTTTGAGGGTTGAATCATATACAAGTGTTTATTCCAATAATGCCCGTGTATGGGAGAGCAGCAGCTCATCCATGAAAGTTACACGAGGAAGTGGGCAAAAGGAATAAGAATGGGTGTAATGGTTACAGATTGCAGGCAATGTGGGCTGGGGGTTTGCAAAGGGAAGGGCATCCAGGACTCCACTGTTTCCTTTCCTCTACAAGTTTTTACTCTTTCCATGATAATAGGCAGCTCCCAAATGGGGAGGATGGGCAGCATTTCCAGGTGAGCTCCCAGGTCCCCTGCATAACTCCTAGGCAGAGTAGAATGTGCTTCCTTTAATCAGAACAAAGTAATCTCAGTTAACAGAGCATGATTAATAAATCTTATAATTATTTCTTATAACTACCTAGGGGCCCAGTGCATGAATTTGTGCACCTTGAAAGGAACTATGGGCCACAAGGCTGTGGTGGGCACAGGGGCAGGTCTTGGCCCATTCTCCATGCTCTCATCTGGCCCCTTCCACTGCAGTCCCTAGTCCCCTATCTGCCAGCAGCCCTGCTCTTGCTGCCACTGCTCCCATGCACTGATGGCACTGGTTCCAATAGCCCCACACTGTCAGTGGGTACCAGTGTGGCTGCTGCCCCGAATGCCTCCCAGGAGCAGGGGAAGGTGAAGACGCCCTAAAGAGCAATCAGAGCCGGCAGCTGCCACTCATACTCACTGATGGCACTGAGCGATCGTGACCAGTACTGGGCACCAGCAGCGGGTGCAAGCAGGGCTGGGGCTGGCAGCAGGTGCAAGTGCCCAGTGGGACCACAGCACACTGGAGCAAAGAATGTTCAGTAACTATCAGAGGCTCATCCTGATGACAGAGACCGGTGCCTCACCTTGGTGTGCCTGCTCACCTGTTCCACCATCCCACCGTGGTTGATGCCCACCATGTTCCACACTCTGCCTCCTGCTGCCGACACCAGCCATGTTCTGGGTGAGCCCCCTGGTGGTCAGCGCACATCATAGTGACTGATTGTTCGGTTGTTTCACTGTTTGGTCTATTTGCATATTAGGATTTTATAAGGTAGATAGCTAGTCCCCAATATTCTATTTCTATTTCTGCCCCTAACAGATTGACTTCCTTACCAGCATTTTGGTCTCTATACAAGGCCTATGGCACTCATTGAAATGTTCTTCACTGTTGTGGGTGGCAGGAAAGGCAACAGGTGGTAGACCAAACTTGATTTTCAGCAACCTTAATACTTGATTCTGGGTAGGAAAGAATTCAGAACCAAGACCCAAACTGTAAGAGAACATTTATTTGGTAAATCACGGAGATAGCTGAAGTAATTCCTAGAAAAAAAATGGGCTTAGGAAACAAGTTATAGAGGTAAAGGAAGGGCACTTGGAGCTTGGGAGTAAGAAAGCTAATGGTGCCTGGGGATTGATGGGGAATGTGGATAGAAGGTGGGGCATACTCTCCAGAGGGAGAACACACTGGGTTCTTGGTCCTAAGAGTTTAAGGGTGGAGATTTTAGGGGAGGTCCCAGGAGAAGATATCAATAGAATATTCAGCAGTTTTCCAGATGTGTCCTTTCAGGATTGTGGTCTCCAGTGATTGGTTGGCCGGCATCAGAACAGGAGATCATTATTCAATGCTGCTGGTCCTGAGGCTAGTTTTGTTGCTTATCTGGGTCTAGAGTCAAAATACAACTAACAAATAGATGTTATCTAGGGAGGAAAGGTCAGAGGGTCCTGGTCCAAACCACATGCCCAGCAATAAGCTAGGGGAGGAAAAATCACCTTGAGAGAGAAGTCTCACCCTACCATTGATTATCCTTTGCCAGGAACCTGAGACTTTCCACCTTGGTGACCTTCTGTACCTGGCCAATTGTCCTTGCTCTGTTCCTGTCTGTCCAACTGCCTACCACAGTGATATTACCATTTCCCAGTCAGAGAATGATGACATTCTTGTACATCATGGAATGTATTCTGACAGATGGTTCTCCAACTCAGCTTTGCCAATGTTTGGCTAAGAATAGAGGGCAGATGGTTGTTAAAAGTAGAACAAAAAGACAGAAAGGGAAGGTAGGAAATGGCAGTAGCAGTAACATAGCTGGAGGGCTTTGTGTCCTCAAAAGTTCATGGTATAGTGGTTAAGAGTATGGGGTTCAAAACCAGACACCAGGGGGTCCAAGTCCCAGTTTTCCTATCAGAGTAGTTATCTTAAGCAAATTACTTAACCTCACTGTGCTTTAATTTCCTGGTTATAAAATGGGACAATACTAATAATAGAACCCACCTCTTATGAGTATTACCTAAAGAGTTTACAACAATACCTAGCTTATAGTCAGAGCTCAATAAGTAATAATTATTACTATTCCCAGAGGATGGGCAAGATAAGCAAGTGTGGTTTTCTATAGCTGAGATGGAAGAGTGGTTTTAACTTCAACTGTACATGCTAATAATGTTTATATATTATTTATATATCTCAAATATCAATAGATTTAAAAAGAATGATTAAATTCACTCCAAGTACTATTAATAATTGCAGGGTGAGAGCGGAATCCAAGATGGCGGCATAGGTAAACACCTATACTGCTGCCTCGCACAACAATTTCAAAACTACAACTAAAAGACAGAACGGACATCATCCAGAACCACAGGAAAGCTGGCTGAGTGGAAGTTCTACAACTAGAGGGAAAGAGAGGGGCTCACAGAGACCCAGAGGAGCTGCAAAAAGCTGAGGTACGGAGACGCGCGCGAGGAGAGAGCGGGTGCCGGAGTACCTGGCTGGCTTTCTCTGGCGGGAGGGAGACGGAGACTCTCAAAGGCATTGAACCCCTTGTCCTGCGACACTAAACCCCAGTTCCAGCTGAAACCCATACGGGGAGAGTTTGGACTGTGAAAAGGGAGAAGTGCACGGAAATTTAGGGGAGTTGCAAAGGATCGGAGGTCTGGTCGCGCACGGCACCACGCGGAGGACAGATTGCTGATTGTGCTGCTGGCTTTCGCGAGTGGGCGGGAGACAGACCCTCCGAACTGTGCCACTTCTGACTCCACTAAGCCCCTGTTTTGGGTGAAACCCTGGAGACCTAGACTCGTGTGGTCCTGGTTCGCAGGGGAGCTGGAAAGGCAGCGGTTAGAGGCACTGCGGGTGCGCGCGCACAAGGACCACTCCAGCCATTACCCAGTCACGTGAGACTCAGGGGCTGTGGAGGGCAGGGCCGACTGGAAGGCAAGGCGGTCCCTTAAGCCCTGAAACTCCACCCCTTCCAAGCTCAACAGAGGCTTCTTCGGCTGAATCCAGCACAGAAGTTTTCCTGGCACAGTGAAAATGCCGAGACAAGGGAAGGGATTACAAGCAAAAGAAATGGAGGGAAAAAAACGACTGGATATAGAGTTCAAAACCACGCTTATAAGGTTTTTCAAGAATATGCTAGAAAAGATGGATAAATTTAGTGAGACCCAAGAGGAGATGATAAATACACTGACTGAAATAAAAACTATTATACAAAGTACTAACAGCAGACTAGAGAAAGGCAAGGATCAAATCAAAAATTTGAAATATAAAGAAGCAGAAAACATTCAACTGGAAAAGCAAGAAGAGAAAAGAATCCAAAAATGTGAACATAATGTAAGGAGCCTCTGGGACAGCTTCAAGCGTACCAACATCAGAATTGTGGGGGTGCCAGAAGAAGAGAGAGAGCAAGATACTGAAAACCTGTTTAAAGAAATAATGACTGAAAACTTCCCACATCTGGTAAAAGAAATAGACTTACAAGTCGAGGAAGCATACAGAACCCCAAAGAAAAGGAACCCAAAGAGGACTACACCAAGACACATCATAATTAAAATGCCAAGAGCAAAAGACAAAGAGAGAATATTAAAAGCAGCAAGAGAAAAACAGTTTATTACCTACAAGGGAGCAACCATACGACTGTCAGCTGATTTCTCAACAGAAACGATGCAGGCCAGACGGGAGTGGCAAGAAATATTCAACGTGATGAACAACAAGAACCTACAACCAAGAATAATCTATCCAGCAAAGCTATCATTCAGAATTGAAGGGCAGATAAAGACCTTCACAGAGAAGAAAAAGCTAAAGGAGTTCATCAACTCCAAACCAGTATTATATGAAATGCTGAAAGGTACTCTTTTAGAAGAGGAAGAAGAAAAAGGTAAAAGACAAAAAATTATGAACAACAAATACACATCTGTCAACAAGTGAATCTAAACATTAAGTGAATTAAAAATCTGATCAACAGAATAAACTGGTGAATATAATAGAATCAGGAGCACAGCAAGGGAGTAGACTGATAATTCTCAGGAGGAGAAAAATCATAAAGCATCAAACAGACTGTGAAATTATAGCAGAAAGATTAAAGTTAGGTGAGGTAAATAAGTGATCAATCAAAGGACTTGTATGCATGCTTATAAACATAACCAATGATCACAGACACTGGGGGGTCGGGGTACGCCTGGGAGGGAGGGGGGGCAATGGGGAGATATGTATAAAAAATTAATAAAAATTAATTTTAAAAAAATAATAATTGCAGGGAATCAGATATTTAGGTGAAAGTTCACCGAGGACTATACATCATTATAGCACAAATTAGCCCAAAGTTCAGAGTTAGATGAAGTTGCTAAGTTACTCATTTACCTTATCATAAGATCAGAACCACAAAGCAGACTTAAGTCATTTAACAGGAAATGACTGGACTTTAGAACAAATTTAGTCCCATGCTCGATGAAAAGTTGTGTAAGACACAAGCAACAAGTATTAAGTGTCATGCATGATGTGGTGACTCTGTATATTGCTCAACATGCTAGTGTGCAATCAGTCTTGGTCACGGTCAGATCGTCATCTCACTTTAGGAAAGGGTTTCCATCTGCCCTATATACTTTCACTCTGTGGGTTACTTCTCAAAGTACATCTACCTTAAGCCAATAAGCAAAGAGAACCTTTCAAATACACAGAATTTATTATTTCCTTTTTCTAGACTGTCATCAGAATCATGTGAGTGTAGACAAGGCTCCCAGAGAAATCCCCTGAGATTCAGTGTTTAGGAACTTAAGAGGTGTTCAAGAGTGGCTATGCCTGGGGTTGGAAGCTAAATGTCACAGAGGGTAAGACATAAAGTATTCTCACCTGGCTGGCATGGCTCAGTGGTTGATGGTCACAGTTCAATTATCTGTCAGGGCACATGCCCAGATTGTGGGCTCAATCCCTAGTGTGGGGCAGGCAGAAGGCAAACCAATCAATGATTCTCTCGCATCATTGATGTTTCTATCTCTCTCTCCCTCTCCCTTCCTCTCTAAAATCAATGAAAATATATACAAAATATAATTAAAAAATTAAAAAATGACATAAAGTACTCTCATAAATTTGACTTAAGAAGAATCATTCTCTAAAATCAATCAATAACATATGGGGAGGCAGTGCGGCATGGAAGCTAGCTAAGTCAGACATATATCCTATATAATAAAAGCCTAATATATAAATTGTCTGCTCGACTGGGAGTTCAACCACTAGCTATGACGTGCACCTGACCACCAGGGGGTAGCACGCAATATGGTGGGTGTCGGCGATGCGGCACTGGCAGCAGGTGGCAGTGGAGTTACTACTGTGTTTCAATCGCCAGCCAGGCCTGGGGACTGCACCTGTGCATGAATTTCATGCACCCAGCCTCTAGTTTATTATAATAACCAGCTTTGCAAAATGGCATATGTACAAAGCAATTAACCTCAGTACTGTTCATGATAACAACTGTAAATATACTAAGTGTCTATCAACAGGGAACTAATTAAATAATTTATGATATAGCTATGTAGAAAGTCATCCAAGTGGAAAAATGAAGTACAGCGCAGTGTATAAAGTATGTTACCTTTTGTGAAAAAAAAAAGGGGGGGGGGGAGGATCTTTTCTATTTTGTATCTGCTTGTTTAGAAAGTAAAATATCTCCTCTGTAAGAATATTCAAGAAACTAAAAGATTGATTGATTGCTTGGGGAAGGGGAAGTAGATGGTTGAGGAATAAAAGGTTGAAAAAAAATCATGCTTTTTTCTATTTTAAACTACATGATTTTGTCATCTGTTCAAAAATTAAAGCAACTGTTTTAAAAGAAAAAGTAAGAAGCTGTACATTTGGAGAAAACTTAGAAAAAGAGAATAAAGAATTCCCATTTTCCTTTTTACTAGCTATACAACCATAAACAAGTTCTTTAATTTCTATAGGGCTCATTGTCTCTATGTATAAATGGACTTAATTGGTTTGTGTAAGGATTAAATGATTTAAAGTGTACATTAAAGGAATAAATTTGCCGAAACTGGTTTGGCTCAGTGGATAGAGTGTTGGCCTGTAGACTGAAGGGTCCCAGGTTTGATTCCGGTCGGGGGTATGTATCTTGGTTGTGGGCACATCCCCAGTAGGGGGTGTGCAAGAGGCAGCTGATCAATGTTTCTCTCTCATCAATGTTTCTAGCTCTCTATCTCTCTCTCTTCCTCTCTGTAAAAAAAAAAAAAAATCAATAAAATATATTTTAAAAAAGGAATAAATTTATATTTATATTAATTGTACTATGCCTGACATGTAAATACTAGATACATATTAGATATTAACATTATTATATTTGTTGGGATTCTGATTATAAAGGCACTATTGAGAGAAAGCAAAGAAACAGCAGATCCTACCTTTTTGTATAGTCCAAAGAAGCTCACAGATATATATTACACATCCCCCTCTTAGTAATCAATAACTCCATTCTTCTAGTAGTTTAGGTAAAAAATCTCAGTCACCCTTGAATCATTAGCTCTCCAGAATCCAGACCCTTCTTACCTCTTCTTCCCATACCATTTGGTCCAAATATTATCTTCTCTTGCCTGGCCTTCTACAATAATCTTTTTAGCTCATCTCTTATAAAACCCCCACCACTACATCCCCCTTTTTTTCTCAACACAATGTCAGTGTAATCCTCTGATCAGAACTCTTCAAAGAATGGCTCACTTCACTCACAGTAAAATCTAAAGCTTTTAAGACATGATCTGGCCCTACTGCTTCTTTGATCTCAATGCCTACTTCTCTCTCCTCCTTACTGCCTTTGAACCACTCACTGGACTCCTTGTCATCATACAAGCATGCCAAGCTAGAAGATTGTAATATATATCTAAAAAAAAAAAAAAAAAAAAAAAAAGGAGAGAATTCAAGCCAAAAAGAAATTTCCTAAGAGTATAACATTTGTACAACAGAAAACTTCCTCAAATGATTAGTATAGAACCGTTGAGTGCAAAACAGCACCATGTGTCAGATCTGTGCAGTCTGATCATTCCTCAGTTCAGCAACCTTGGTACTTGAGTTCTGGCTGAGGAAGAATTCAAAGCCAAGACTCAAATACAAGCAAAAGTTTATTAAGAAAGTCACAGAGCTAAAAGAGTGAGCCATAGAAGAAATGGGCTCAGGAAACAAGTTACAGAGGAAAAAGAAGGGCCTCTGCAGCTTAGGAGAGAGAAGCAAGGAAAATGCACCTGGGGAAGGGGAGAGGCCTGGGTGTGATAAAAGAGGTGAAGAGCCCTAGTTGGTTTTTCTCAGTGGTTAGAGCATCAGTCTGCTGACTGAAAGGTCCAGGATTTAAATCCTCAAGGGACATACCTGGGTTGCAGGTTCCAATTTCGCCCTAGTTGGTGCATGCAGGGAGCAATCAGTTGATGTGTCTCTCTCACATCAATGTTTTTCTCTCTGTCTCTCCTCTTCCCTTTCACTCTGAAATCAGTGAGAAAAAATGTGAAGAGAATTAACAAAAAAATTTTTAATTTTTTTTTTTAAAGAGAAGTGAGGAGAGGAGGGGTGAAGGGAAGGAGGGTGGGTAAGAGAGAGGAGGAGAAAGAGAAGAGAGAAGAGGGAAAATGAAGAGAGGAGGAGAGATGAGAGAAGAGAAAAGAGAAGGTGAAGAGAGAAGAGAGGAGAAGGGACAGAGAAGAGAGAAGAGATTGCTGCTCTATGTCCTTCAGTCCTAAGTGCTGGGATTTTAGGGAAGATCCTAGGGGAGGATCTCAATAGAATAGTCATCAGCTTTCCACAGGTGTCCTTTCAGGGTTATCTCTCTACTGATTGGTCAGTGTCAGAGCAAGGCGGTCATTAGTCAATACAGCTTGTCCTTATGTCAACTGTGGCATTGCTTGTCTGGTTTTGCTGCTTTTCTGGGCCTGGAGCTTAAACACAACTGAGGCCTAGATGTTAATGCTCAAAGGAGTAGTCATTCAAGGGCCTGCATAGAAGTTGCATGAGGCCATTTCTCAGCCCCTTGTTCCTCCTCTAAGGATTCTACTGCATGACTAGCAACATGCTGGGGAATAAGACTCAGGGGAGGGTCCAAAACAATGACCAGTGATATAAAAGGTTAGAAGTTAAAGTGCATGACTAGTAATATGCTAGGAGAGGAAAGGTCACCCTGGGGGTAAAGTTTTCCCAGTTTTGCCTGTTGCTAAGCATCCAGGGCTTTCTGCCCTGGTGACTTTCTGTACCTAGCCCATCGTCCTTGCTCTGCTCATGCCTAACTGCCTATCACAGAACTCTGCAATCAACAATTAGAGAAAAACCATACTTTTGAGCACATGACAAAAGTACTAATCCAAAACTGACAATGTACTAATCCAAAAGAAAGGTGCTCTAAAACAAAATAGGAAATATTATATAAACCAAATCTTCAGATCACAACATGATAAAATTAAAAACAAAAAGATACGAGCTTAAGATGGCAATTCAACATCTTTAGCATGGCTGTGGAGGCAGGAGAGACTCCTATCACCACCGCTGTGCTTGCCAACCGTGAATTCCAACTTCTGGCTGAGCAGGGGGAGTGCACTGACCACCAGGGGGCAGCTCCTGTGTTGAGTGTCTGCCCCCTGGTGGTCAATACATGTCATAGCAACCAGACATTCTGCCGTTCAGTCGATTTGCATATTAGTCTTTTATTATATAAGATTCTATTTTTATCTTAGCCCACTATTGTTTTAGGTCTATTGTTGAAGCAGCAAGAAATATTCAGGATACTACTGTGTTTCTCATTTTCTGGCATCAACCACGTGACAAGCAAATGAGAGCCTTTTGCTGAAGAGCTTTTTAAATCTATAACAATGAGAACAAATATTAAGTAATCCAATTGGTGGCTAAACAAAACCTTAAAATGTTGACATTCAGTCAAAACCAAGTTCACCATGAAACCATGATTACATTCATGGTTCTGTACAGAGATATGGTGTTAGACTTTGTAGGAAAGTCTCCAACCATGCCTCAGTTTCCCTGTGCAGGTTGCAAAATGCACAACCAACTAAATGATTTTGAAGAATGTCTCAAGTATAAACAGCAGCATTCTGGAGAAAAAGAGAGGTTGGAAGTGGTGAATACCAGGACATTTTTTCCAAAGGGTAGAAAGAGATACTATAGAGGATGCCAATTTAATCCTCTTGGGGTGGTAGGGATGACCCATAGGTACTAATGGTGTAAGTGATATCCTACCTATCCTACTTACCACCACCCCTTCTCCCTCAGACCAACATTCCCTTTCCCCTACTCAACAATGCAATCTTGTTATTGTTATTCTTCTGCCAACAATGCAATCTTGTTACTGTTATTCATCTTCATCCCAAGTCATTTTTTCCTTTTTTTAAAATTTAATAAATCTTTATTGTTCAGATAATCACAACTGTTCCTCTTTTTTCTCCTCACTGCTCCCCTCCATCTGGCTCCCACGCTACCCTCTGCCCTTACCTCCCCCCCCATTGTTCTCATCCATAGGTGTACCATTTTAGACCAGTCTCTTTCCACACCTCCCTCACCCCTTTCCCCTGAGATTTGTCAGTCCACTCCCTTTCTAAGCTCCTGATTCTATTATATTCACCAGTTTATTCTGTTCATCTGATGTTTTTATTCACTTGATTTTTAGATTCACTTGTTGATAGATATGTATTTGTTGTTCATAATTTTTTGGCTTTTACCTTTTTCTTCTTCCTCTTCCTAAAGAGTACCTTTCAGCATTTCATATAATACTGGTTTGGTGTTGATGAACTCTTTTAGCTTTTTCTTATCTTGAAGCTCTTTATCTGCTCTTCAATTCTGAATGATAGCTTTGCTGGGTAGAGTATTCTTGGTTGTAGGTTCTTGTTATTCATCACTTTGAAATTCTTGCCACTCCTGTCTGGCTTGCATAGTTTCTGTTAAGAAATCAGCTGACAATCATATGGGTGCTCCCTTGTAGGTAACTGTTTTTCTCTTGCTGCTTTTAATATTCTCTCTTTGTCTTTTGCTATTGGCATTTTAATTATGCTGTGTCTTTGTGTGGTCCTCTTTGGAGGACCTTTTATTTGGTGTTCTGTGTGCTTCCTGGACTTGTAAGTCTATTTCTTTCACCAGGTGGGGAAAGTTTTCAGTCATTATTTCTTCAAATAGGTTTTCAGTATTTTGCTCTCTCTCTTCTTCTGGCACCCCCATAATTCTGATGTTGGTACGCTTCAAGTTGTCCCAGAGGTTCCTTACACTATCTTCAACTTTTTGGAATTTTTCTTTTTGCTTTTCTGGTTGTTTTCTGTTTCTTTATATTTCAAATCTTTGACTTGATTCTTGCAATCCTCTAGTCTGCGGTTAGGTCTTTGTATAATATTTTTTATTTCAGTCAGTGTATGTTTAATTTCTAGTTGGTCCTTATTCATCTCCTCTTGGGTCTCACTAAATTTATCCATCTTTTCTAGGAAATTCTTGAAAAACCTTATAACCATGGTTTTGAACTCTATATCCAATCATTTGCTTTCCTTCATTTCTTTCATTTGTGATGTTTTTTTGTCTCTGCATTTTCACTGCTTCCCTGAGTTGATAGAGTAGCTTTGTGTGCTAGGTGTCCTATATGGCCCAATAGCTCTGCCTCCCGTTACCTGAGGTGGACTCTCTTGGTGCACCCCTTTGTGGACTGTGTGTACAGCTTTGTTGTAGTCAAGTCTTGATTGTTGTTGGTATTACTGGGGGAAATTTACCTCTAAGCCAATTGGTTGTGAGGATCAACTGTGTCTATGCTGGGAGAACTTCTGTGCTGAAGTCAGCCTTATGATACAAGACTTGCAAAATTGCAAAAGCCTCTGTGTTCAGCTTGGATGGGGCAGAGTCTCAGGGCTGAGCAGACAGCCTTGGCTTCCCATCAGCCCTGCCCTACACAGCCCCTGGGTCTCAGTGTCCCTTGGTAATTGCTGCAGCCCTCTCTGTGCACATGCACACGTACCTCAAGACCTCCGTCTTTTGTGTCTCTCCTGAGTTTCTGTGCACTCCAGGGACCTATGAGTTTGGGTCCCCAGGGGATCGCCCAAAATTGGGGTTCACTGCAGTTGTAAGTGGAGTTCAGCGCAGTTGGGAGGTTCAGTCTTCCTCCCACTAGAGAAAGCCAGCTGCACAATCAGCAGTCAGTCCTTTCTGTGTGCATTGGCATGTGTGCCTCCAGACCTCTGCCTTTCACGGCTCCCCTGAGTTTCCATTCACTCCTCCCTTTTTTTGACATCCAGACTCGCCCCTTATGAGTTTCGCCTAGAACTGAGGTTCAGTGCAGTTAGGAGTTTCTGTCTCCCTCTTGCTAGAGGAAGCCAGCCAGGCCCTCCATTGCCCGTCCTTTCCACCACATGTCTCTGTACCTCAGCTTTTTGCAACTCCTCTGAGTCTCCATGAGCCCCTCCCTTTCCTTCTAGTTGTAGAATTTCCACTCATCCAGCTTGCCTGCGGTTCTGAATGATGACTGCTTTGTCTTTTAGCTGAGTTTTGAAATTGTTATGCGAGGCAGCAGTTTAGGTGTTCACCTATGCCACCATCTTGGTTTCCCCTCATCATCCCAAGTCTTATCAGTTCATTAACCTAGAACCTGGTGTGAACTTTTCTTCTGGTTTCATGAAGTGTATCCTATTTTTTCGAAAGCCTTTACTAGAGTTTTGGAAAGCCCATTTGTAGTTGTTTTATATCAATAAAAGAGAGAACAGAATGGTGACTGATGAACTTAAATAATTTCTGAGAGTGTTTTATGTGTAAATTTCTTAGAGTTTTAGAAAATCAGTTCTTTTGTACTATGAGATCACAAAGGTGCTTTTGTGTGGAAGTGATATGATGAAGGAGGGAGGAATGAAGATGCCAGGAACATAATATTAAGTCATTTAAAAATATATACTTTATTGATTTTTTACTGAGAGGAAGGGAGATAGAAAAATCAATGAGAAAGAAACATCGATCAGCTGCCTCCTGCACGCCCCCCATTGGGGATGTGCCGACAACTAAGGCACATGCCCTTGACCGGAATCGAACCTGGGACCTTTCAGTTCGCAGACCGACGCTCTATCCACTGAGCCAAACCAGTTTTAGCAATATTAAATCATTTTGTGAATCACTATTTTAACAAGAAACAGAGCTGATAAATTTTTTATTATATTAAGGACATGTTAGGCCAGAGAGGTTTTTATATTATTATAGGAAATAGAATGAACTCAAAGATTTTATCAAGTCATGAGTAATATGTCAATTGAAGTGTATATATTAAAGATTCAGGGCAAAAACACAAATATTTGGTTTTTGCTAAATAACCAGTCTAATACATCAACTTTTAGGAAGGTCATTTTTCACACAATAAAGAAGCTTGTCAACAAGGAAACTATATTCTGTAGAGGTCTGCATCCTAAGACAGTGCTCCTTTGTGAGAATCTTTTTAAAGTAACACTATTGTTCAAAAAAAATTATTTTTCAAATGGTACAAGAAGGTATAGAAAATGGTTCTTACTGCCCACTTCACATTTGAATTACCTGGGAAGTTTTGAATAGCCAGTGCAGAGTCCCTCTTTTGGGAGATTCTCACTTAATTCACCTGTAATGTGCCCAGGCAAAAATAATTTTTTCAAGTTCTCCTTGTGATTCTAATGTGCGACCAAAGCTGAGAACCATTGGTGTAGAATGGAAACTTTTCTTGACAGCCCCAATTCTTCTGTCAGATGCAGCTACCATTACCAAGTTGTTATGAATCCAGATATATATGGAGCATATATTTGAACTTGATATTTATACATCACCTACATTACTATATATAAAGGTACTGTAATGATTAAGAGAAAGGACCCTGAAATCAAGATTACCTGAAATTAAATATCAGTTCTTCCAAACAAGGGCTAGAACTTGGACAAATTATTCAACTTCTCTCTGCCTCCGTTTCATCTGCAATGTGGTGATAATGCAACTGCTTACTTCCTAGGGCTTTTACAAATAGTAAATGAGAAGCTCCATTTTAAAGTGCACCATAAATGTTGACTATAATATCTTCTGATAATAATTCACTCTAAGTTGTACAATTTAACCAATCTCCTTTTGATGGACATTTAGGTCATGTCTAGTCTTTTCTACCACAAACAACTGTGCAGTGACTATCTCTTTACACAGGTACATGTGCATGTGAGAAAGTACTATGTATCTTTAGAGAAACGTCTAGAAGAAAAATTGCTGTGTTTAACATTTTTATGGGGGATATTGCCTAATAGTCTCCCAGAAAGCATAAACAAACCAGTATTCCAAGAATGTATAAGAAATCCTGTTAACCTAAACCAAATATATTATAAAATTGTGGCTATTTGCCAAACTCTAAGTGAAAATGGCTTCTCTTTGTAGTTTTAGAGTGCATTTCTTTTATTATAGAGATTGAGATCTTTTTTAGAATTTGTAAAGACAGATTTGCAAATACATACAATGCAACAATACAGAGAAGTATTGTGACAAAAACTGTTCTCCAGTGTTCTGGGTTCAGAAGGAAGGCGAAATAAGGTTCCACAGAGAAGGTGGCATTTGAGCAAGGTCTGGAAGGATGAGTGGGGATTATACTATGAAGGGTCTAGATCCTAGTATGTAGTAAGTTGGATGCTCAATAACTACTAGTATATATTGATTTAAATGGCAAAATTAAGATGTTACAAAAACACATTTGCTGGTGGCTGAAGGGATTTTTGGTTTCAAACAGCAAGACACTGATGCACAAATACTAATACATGACTAAGCAAACCACAGATTCAAACAGTGGGAATGGGAGTAGGAGTGGGTGCCGGAGGGGGGGTAGGTGGGTCAGGACCTAAGCAGAGTTTTATAATGCATGCTTGGTTTACTCCACTTCCTGAATGTTTAGCGACATCTAATGGCCAAATAGAAAAAAGAAGTCTATATTTTCAGTATTTTATTTTCAATGAAAAATCAATTATAGTCACACCTGGGAAGTACAATAAAAAAGTTTACCTCAAAAAGAGAAAAAGAGAGAAAGACAGATTTATGGAAAAACAGAATCCCTTTTTCTCTGTAAACAGAGGAGAAAAAAAATGAACAAAAATGAATCTGTTTGGTCTGGTGCATTGAATGATACAAGGGAAAAAAGATGTCAGAATTAGAAAAGAACTTAGATCAGAAGCCAAGCAATTAATTTAAAAAATATATATTTTATTGATTTTTTACAGAGAGTAAGGGAAAAAGATAGAGAGCTAGAAACATCGATCAGCTGCCTCCTGCACACCTCCTACTGGGGATGTGGCCGCAAGCAAGGTACATGCCCTTGACCAGAATCGAACCTGGGATCTTTCAGTCTGTAGGCTGACGCTCTATCCACTGAGCCAAATCAGTTAGGGCCAAGTAATTCATTTTATCAATAAAGAAATTTGCTTCCAGAGGAATCCAAGATGGCGGCATAGGTAAACACCTACACTGCTGCCTCGCACAACAATTTCAAAACTACAACTAAAAGACAGAACGGACATCATCCAGAACCACAGGAAAGCTGGCGGAGTGTAAGTTCTACAGCTAGAAGGAAAGAGAGGGGCTCACGGAGACCCAGAGTTGCTACAAAAAGCCGAGGTACTGAGACACGCGCGCTGAGAGAGCGGGTGCCGGAGTACCTGGCTGGCTTTCTCTGGCGGGAGGGAAACAGAGACTCCCAATGGCATTGAACCCCTTATTTTATGACACTAAACCCCAGATCCAGCGAAACTCATACGGGGGGAGTTTGGACTGTGAAAAGGGAGAGGTGCACGGAGGTTTGGGGGAGTCGCAGAAGATCAGGTCTGGTCCCGCACGTGGACGGTGCTGTGCGCAGGACAGATTGCTGATTGTGCCGCTGGCTTTCGTGAGTGGGCGGGAGACAGACCCTCCGAACTGTGCCACTTCTGACTCCACTAAGCCCCTGTTTTGGGCGAAACCCTGGGGACCTAGACTCGTGTGGTCCTAGTGCTCAGGGGAGCTGGAAAGGCAGCCGTTAGAGGCACTGCGGGCGCGCCCACAAGGACCGCTCCAGCCATTACCCAGTCACGTGAGACTCGGGGGCCATGGAGGGCGGGGCCGACTGGAAGGCAAGGCGGTCCCTTAAGCCCTGAGACTCCACCACTCCCAAGCTCAACAGAGGCTTCTGCGGCTTTGCCTCTGGCATTATAAAGCTGAATCCAACACAGAAGTTTCCCTGGCATAGTGAAAATGCTGAAACAAGAGAAGGGATCACAAACAAAAGAAATGGAGAAAAAAAAACACGACTGGATATAGAGTTCAAAACCACGCTTCTAAGGTTTTTCAAGAATATGCTAGAAAAATTCGATAAATTTAGTGAGACTCAAGAGGAGATGAAAAAGGACCAACTAGCGATACAAAAGAGCCAACTAGAGATGGAAAAGGTCCTACTAAAGATGATAAAGGACCAAATAGAAATTAAACATACACTGACTGAAATAAAAAATATTATACAGAGTCCTAACAGCAGACTAGACAAAGGCAAGAATCAAGTAAAAAATTTGAAATATAAAGAAGCAGACAACATTCAACTGGAAAAGCAAGAAGAGAAAAGAATCCAAAAATGTGAACATAATGTAAGGAGACTCTGGGACAGCTTCAAGCGTACCAAAATCAGAATTGTGGGGGTGCCAGAAGAAGAGAGAGAGCAAGATACTGAAAACCTGTTTAAAGAAATAATGACTGAAAACTTCTCACATCTGGTAAAAGAAATAGACTTACAAGTCCAGGAAGCACACAGAACCCCAAAGAAAAGGAATCCAAAGAGGACTACACCAAGACACATCATAATTAAAATGCCAAGAGCAAAAGAGAAAGAGAGAATATTAAAAGCAGCAAGAGAAAAACAGTTTATTGCCTACAAGGGAGCACCCATATGACTGTCAGCTTATTTCTCAACAGAAAAGATGCAGGCCAGATGGGAGTGACAAGAAATATTCAACGTGATGAATAGCAAGAACCTACAACCAAGAATACTCTATCCAGCAAAGCTATCATTCAGAATTGAAGGGCAGATAAAGAGCTTCACAGATAAGAAAAAGCTAAAGGAGTTCATCAACTCCAAACCAGTATTATATGAAATGCTGAAAGGTATTCTTTTAGAAGAGGAAGAAGAAAAAGGTAAAAGCCAAAAAATTATGAATAACAAATACATATCTATCAACAAGTGAATCTAAAAATTAAGTGAATTAAAAATTTGATCAACAGAATAAACTGGTGAATATAATAGAATCAGGAGCACAGAAAGGGAGTGGACTGATAATTCTCAGGGGGGAAGGGGTGAGGGGTGTACAGGGAGAGACGGGACAAAAATCATACACCTATGGATGAGATCAATGGAAGGGAGCTAAGGGCAGAGGGAGGGGTGGGAGCTGGGTGGAGGGGTGCTATGGAGGGGGAAAAAGAGAAACAAATGTAGTAATCTGAATAATAAAGATTTAATTTAAAAAAAAAAGAAAAAAAAATTTTCTTCCAGATAAGACAGATTATCCAAAGCTACACATCTAATAAGTTATTGGTGCTGTAATATAGTTATGATTTTGATATAACTAAAAGAATAGTGAATATTTACCCATCCATTTGCAAAGCCCAATATGCAAAAGGCAAACATTTTTTAATTAAATATTTATTATTCAGATTATTACATTTGTTTCTCTTTTTTCCCCTCTATAGCTCCCCTCTACCTGGCTCCCACCCTTTCCTCTACCCTTACCTCCCTCCCGTTGACCTCATCCATAGGTGTATGATTTTTGTCCAGTCTCTCCCTCTACACCCCTCACCCCTTTCCCCCTGAGAATTATCAGTCCATTCCCTTTCTGTGCTCCTGATTCTATTATATTCACCAGTTTATTCTGTTGATCAAATTTTTAATTCACTTAATTTTTAGATTCATTTGTTGATAGATATGTATTTGCTGTTCATAATTTTTTCTCTTTTCTCTTTTTCTTCTTCCTCTTCTAAAAGAGTACCTTTCAGTATTTCATATAATACTGGTTTGGAGTTGATGAACTCCTTTAGCTTTTCCTTATCTGTGAAGCCCTTTATCTGCCCTTCAATTCTGAATGATAGCTTTGCTGGATAGAGTATTCTTGGTTGTAGGTTCTTGCTATTCATCACGTTGAATATTTCTTGCCACTCCCATCTGGCCTGCATCATTTCTGTTGAGAAATCAGCTGACAGTCATATGGGTGCTCCCTTGTAGGTAATGAACTGTTTTTGTCCTGCTGCTTTTAATATTCTCTCTTTGTCTTTTGCTCTTGGTATTTTAATTATGATGTGTCTTGGTGTAGTCCTCTTTGGATTCCTTTTATATGGGGTTCTGTGTGCTTCCTGGACTTGTAAGTCTATTTCTTTTACCAGATGTGAGAAGTTTTCAGTCATTATTTCTTTAAATAGGTTTTCAGAATCTTGCTCTCTCTCTTCCTCTGGCACCTCCACAATTCTGATGTTGGTACGCTTTAAGCTGTCCCAGAGGCTCCTTACATTATCTTCACATTTTTGGATTCTTTTCTCTTCTTGCTTTTCCAGTTGAGTGTTTTCTGATTCTTTATATTTCAAATTTTGACTTGATTCTTGCCTTCTCCTAGTCTGCTGTTAGGTCTCTGAATAATATATTTTATTTCAGTCAGTGTATGTTTAAATTCTAGTTGGTCCTTTTCCATCTCTAGTTGGATCTTTTTCATCTCCTCTTGGGACTCACTAACTTTATCCAACTTTTCTAGGTTATTATTGAAAAACCTTATAACTGTGGTTTTGAACTGTATATCCAGTCGTTTGTTTTCCTCCATTTCTTTTGTTTGTGATCCCTTCCCTTGTCTCGGCATTTTCACTATGCCGGGAGAACTTCTGTGTTGGATTCAGCCTTATGATACCAGACTTGCAAAACTGCAAAAGCCTCTCTGTTGAGCTTGGGATGGGTGGAGTCTCAGGGCTTAACCGACAGCCTTGCCTTCCAGTGGCCCCGCCCTCAATGGCCCCTGAGCCTCCCGTAACTGGGTAATTGCTGGAGTGGTCCCTGTGCGCGCATGCGTTCTCTCGCAGTGCCTCTAGACTGCTGCCCCTCCGGTTCCCCTGCGCTCCGGGACCGTATGATTCTGGGTCCCCAGGGTTTCGCCTGAAACCAGGATTTAGTGGAGTTAGAAATGGCACAATTGGGAGGGTCTGTCTCCCGACCACTCATGAAAACCAGCGGCACAATCAGCAGTGGGTCCTCTGTGCGCAGTGCCGTGCACGCCACCAGACTTCTCATCTTTTGCGACTCCACTAAATTTCTGTGCACTTCTCCCTTTTCATAGTCCAAACTCCCCCATATGAGTTTCGGCTGGATGTGGGGTTTAGTGTCGTAGGATAAGGGGTTCAATGCCGTTTGGAGTCTCCGTTTTCCTCCCGCCAGAGAAAGCTAGCCAAGTTCTCAGGCACCCGCTTTCTGCACGCATGCATCTCCATACCTCAGCTTTTTGCAGCTCCTCTGGGTCTCCATGAGCCCCTCTCTTTCCTTCTAGTTGTAGAATTTCCACTCAGTCAGCTTTCCTGTGGTTCTGGATGATGTCCATTCTGTCTTTTAGTTGTAGTTTTGGAATTGTTGTGCAAGGTAGCAGTGTAGGTGTTTACCTATGCCGCCATCTTGGATTCCTCCCTCAGGCAAACACTTTGATTACACTAACACCTATTAATTCACAACATGAGCATGTATGAAATTTAATATATATAATATTTGAGATAATGAAATAATTGGTTACTGACCAGTAGGAACTTGATTTTTCAGACCAGTCATGGATAAAGAGGTAAGCTCCTACGGATGCCAGATATTTTAAAAAATACAACTTAAAAATTTGACCTCTATAACCTAAGAGTTGCTTCCCTAATTTTTTTCTTTGCCTTGTATCTGACACCAGGTAAAGTTGGGGTAGGAGATGAGGAACAATCCACATCATTCAATCAACCAATCCTTAAGCTCTTATTGACCTATAGTGTATATGTACAATCATAGGGATTATGAAGAACATAATACTGTACAAAGCCAAAATGAAGTCTCAGTGAACTCACTTCTCCAACCTGTTGATCTGAGTTACATCAAAAGTAGCTTCAAATGGGAAAAAATTGACAATAGTACAACCACAGCTCTAGGAAATATATTTATTAATTCATCAAATACACATATTTTTAACCTCTATTAAAAAAAAAAGGATACAGCAGGGGATCCAGACTCAAACTCTTACGAAGCTTATAACCTGGTAATTATATGCTAACAATTGTGATGAGTGCTACAAAAAGAAAGTACAGGTGCCATAATTACAAAACATAGCTAAATATTTTTTAAAAATATATTTTATTGATTTTTTACAGAGAGGAAGGGAGAGAGATAGGGAGTTAGAAACATCAACGAGAGAGAAACATAGATCAGCCGCCTCTTGCACACCCCTACTGGGGATGTGCCCGCAACCAAGGTACATGCCCTTGACTGGAATCGAACCTGGAACCCTTCAGTCTGCAGGCCAACACTCTATCCACTGAGCCAAACCGGTTTCGGCCATAGCTAAATGTTTATTGAGTGCTTGCTATGTACCATGTACCATTCTTAGCATTTAACACACATTAAGTCCTTTAGTTGTCCAAGTGGTGCTATAATAAAGGTCCTTTATCCTCATATTATAGATTAAAAAATTGAGAAATAGGTCTTTTTTTACTTAACCTAATTTCACACAGATAGATAAGTGTACCCTTAGCTGTGTATCCTTGGACAAAAAAAAAAAGAATGTCAGGGATATTTTACTTAGTTTGGAAAAGCATAATTACTTCCCATCTCGCTCGCTTAAGGAAGATTGATTATGTATATGTCCAGTTCAAAATTCTTTGCTGAGCTCTAGATCCATGAACGCCTTCATACTAATTCCATCTGGATGTCCCATAGACACCTCAAATCAACACATCTAGAATCAGTCTTCCTTTTCCCTTCAACTATACTTTCTATGTTTTCATTCTCATTCCTACACCCAGACCATAAATTTTACCCAACATTGATTTAAAAAAATGTATTTTTAATTGATCTCAGAGAGAAAGAGAGAGGGAGAAGAAGAGGGAGAGGGAGAGGGAGAGGAAGAGGAAGAGGGAGAGAGAGATCAATGATGAGAGAGAATCACTGATTGGCTGCCTCCCACACATCCCCTACTGGGGATCATTTTCGCAACCCAGGCATGTGCATTGACTGAGAATCGAATTGTGACCTCCTAGTTCATAGGTTAACACTTAACCACTGAACCACACCAGTCAGGCCCAACATTGATTTTGAATAATGAGTGTAAAAGTCAACACATGAAAAAGGCAAATAAAATTTTTGTGTCATGAAATACTTTTGATCTGGCAGACCCCCTGAAAATTCTTAGAAACTCCATGGGTCCAGAGACTACACTTTAAAAATTGCTGTTGTAGCTAATAAATGTTAGTTATAGACATTGAAAGTATCTTCTCCCAATTTATCATTTGCTCCAGGCTCCAGGATATGAAACAAATGATACCCTAATGTGCCACCAGATCAATCTGTATTAGAATCACTTCAGGTGCCTTCACAAATGCAGGTTCCCGGAGTCCACATTACACCTCCTAAATTAGACTGGAGAAGGGTGATTTGCATTTTTAACAAGCTTTGTGAAAGATTATGCATTCTGGTCCATTGCTTTTTAAAAATTGGTCCTGCCGAGACCGGTTTGGCTCAGTGAATAGAGCGTCGGCTTGCGGACTGAAAGGTCCCGGGTTCGATTCCGGTCGGGGGCATGTACCTTGCTTGCAGGCACATCTCAACTGTGGGGCATGCAGGAGGCGGCTGATCGATGTCTCTCTCTAATCGATGTTTCTGACTTTCTATCTCTCTCCATTCCTCTCTGTAAAAAATCAATAAAATATATTTAAAAAAATAAAAATGAAAATAAAAATCAGTCCTTTTAGAAATGCCTATTTCTAAAGAATTTGTGAAATCTTTTTTTTTTTTTAAAACTGGGCTAAGTAGCATTTTTTAGAGAAAGCCAAGCATACAAGAATGGCACTGCAGCCTTTCTTCTTGCCCAAAGTGGGCACAACACTAACGAAGCATCTGTTGTACTGCACAGTTTGTCTTCTTCTTTTCCTGTATGGCCACTTTGGGAGTCTGACCTCCTACTTCCCTAGCACAGGCCAGGGATCCAGTCCAACACCAGCACAATCAAGAGAGAACATTGCTCTTTGCTTAGCTACTACTCTTTTCTCTATTTCCTTCTGCAGCAACCATGCAACAGTTACAGAAATAGCATTTTTGTGGAGTTAGACAAGAAAGGAATAGAGAGGTGAGGACAAGGGGGGGCATTACCAACATTTCTCTGCCCCAGGACTGTCTCCTTGAGCATTAGCAATGAACGCTTGTGAACGCTGAGTTAGCTGAGTTAATTTTGTATGTAAAAATGAATTGCAGTGCTTGTTAAAATCACAAATTATTGGGACTTTCTCCAGAGATAATGATTCCTTAACCTTTACGATTCTAAGTGGCCCTGAGGCCGTACTTTGGGATAAACTGAGCAAAGAAAAACTACAAGAAACCTTGAAAATGTATGGTCTCTTTTGAAATCTAGAGGTTGGCTACTGAATATAGATACTTCATTTCTCCAACAATTGAAAATTGTCTCTGCTGGAAGGAATAGATTCTTTTTGTAAAATGTGTGTTCAATAATCTCTGAAGCACAGAAACATTTTTTCCATTCTTGGTACGCAAATGAACTGTTGGCCTTCGGGAAGGCAGGCCCAGACAGTATCTCAGCAGGCTCTCTGGACAGCATGTTTTCCACAGATGAAAATTAGGTCAAAGAGTAAACTCAGAGCAGTTTGAGAAGGGGAAAAAAAAGTCCCTGAAGAGCAATGTAAAGGAGGGGTTAGGGAGGGCAGAGGGGGCAAAGAAATGCCCCACCTGCTTGGTTTGTCCTGTGAAGGCACATGGTTTGTCACATGAATCTCAGTCCTTCCTGTGATCTGCAGCTGCCTCCTGGGTCACTGTGGGCAGCGGGGGAGGTTGCTCTAACAGTCAGGGAACATAAGACCGACCAACTGACCAAAATACTTTTAGGTGAGACCACTGGGCTGGGCCAATTTAAAAATTAAAGAGCATCATTGCCTATTTTTATTTATTTTAAGAAGTTCTTTAGTTGTGTCTATTGCTGCAAATAAGCAGAAGGCACAAAAAACAAGCTGGTGAGTGGAACTCACATCTGGTAAGGGAGAACTGGTGCCAGTCCTATTAGTCACTAAGATCATTTAAGGGTGGAGTGCAGTATTGGCATAAACATAAACCAAAAGCAACACTTCCTTGTAGCAGTTGGTTGGGGTTTCCTAAGAAATCTTGAAAACAAAAACCTAGATGCCTAGGAAGGCAAATACAATTTTTAGAAAAGTGGACCTTTTTCTACTGTCCTCAGTTGTTGCAGAATGGCGTTGTATATATTATACTCTGTGAATTAAGAGTTCTCTATTAAACATATTATAAGAAAGCCTCCCCAAATTTTAAAATATTCAGTCTTTTAAACAGAAGCATTCAAAAATATCTCCACATAATAGAAACACCATCAAGATACAATGTATTTGGACCTGAAGTCCTGTCTCTACCCCTCAGTGCAATACCTGGATGAAAGAAGTACTAGTACTTAACAAAGACCTAACTGATGGTGTGATCATCTTATTAGCTATAAAACAGTGGTAATGATTGATTCACTTCTCTAAGCCTCCATTTTCACTTCTTGATCAGGGAGAAAACCCCCTCTGCCTAGATTACAGAATTTTTGTTAGGATTAAATTTTTAAAAGATATATTGAAGTTTTGCTACACACACACATATACATACAGTATAGTATAAAGCATGTTTATATATTTTTAAAAAACAGGGACTAGTGTCCTAGCTGGTTTGGCTCAGTGGATAGATTGTAAGCCTTATGGACTGAAGGGTCCCAGGTTTGATTCTGGTCAAGGGCGCATGCCTGGGTTGTGGGCTCAATTCCCAGTGGGGGCAGTTTGGGAGGTAGTCGAACAATGATTTTCTCATCATTGATGTTTCTATCTCCCTCTTCCTTCCACTCTGAAATCAATTAAAATATATTGTTTTAAAAATGAACTGCCTTATGACCCAGTGATTACACTTCTGGGAATCCAGAGAAACCCAAACTCTAATTAGAAAAAACATATGCACCCTTATGTTTATTGCAGTGTAATTTACAGTAGCCAAAATACAGGAGCAACCCAGGTGCCCATCAACAGACAAGTGGGTAAATAAGCTGTGGCATATGTATATAGTAGAATATTACTAGGGCATAACAAAAAAATGAAATCTTAACATTTGCAACACTACAGATGGCCCTAAGCAGTGGTTGGCAAACCACGGCTCACGAGCCACTTGTGGCTCTTCAGTATTTTGTGGCTCTTCCACAAAATACAATGGCCTGGGCACCGAGTCTATTTTGAAGAAGTGGTGTTAGAAGAAGTTTAAGTTTAAAAAATTTGGCCCTCAAAAGAAATTTCAATCATTATACTGTTGATATTTGGCTCTGTTGACTAATGAGTTTGCCAATCACTGCCCTAGAGGATAGTAAGCTAAGTGAAATAAGTCAGACAGAAAGACAAATACCATATGAACTTACCTATATGTGGACTCTAAAAAGCAAAACAAACAAAAACGAAACAGAGATACAGAGGTCAGACTGATGATTGTCAGAGGGAACACAGTCAATAATACTGTAATAACTATGTAGGGTGCTAGGTGAGTATTGAAATATTGAGGAGACCACTTTTAAAGCATATGATTATCTAATCACTATGCTGTATACCTGAAACTAATACAAAATAATATTGAATGTAAACTTATTTGAAAAATAAAATTTTAAAGTGATTACTATTAAATTTAGGCTTTAACAAAATCTTTATGAAAACTCAGAAAGAAGCATGTTATTTCATTTACATTCAGATCTGTTATGTTGACTGCAATGCCTTGTAACAGAGTGTGAATTAGGTGGGTTCTATGTGAGAATTAAAATTACATGGTAGCCAAGACCGGTTTGGCTCAGTGGATAGAGCGTCAGCCTGTGGACTGAAAGGTCCCGGGTTCGATTCCGGTCGGGGACATGTACCTTGCTTGCGGGCACATCTCCACTGTGGGGTGTGCAGGAGGCGGCTGATCGATGTCTCTCTCTCATCGATGTTTCTAACTTTCTATTCCTCCCCCTTCCTCTCTGTAAAAAATCAATAAAAATATTTAAAAAAATTACATGGTAGAAGGCTGCATACCTTTTAGGGTTACAGTTTTTGTCTTATGAAAATCAGTGTCCTTAAACTATTTCATATGATAGAAACATTAGTTCAGAAACACTTGGAAAGGCAAGATATAATGGTATGAAATTTATATACTGGAATCTGATACAGTATGTATAAATCTAAATATTTTTTTATCCCAGAAAAGTCTGAAACATAGGGGAAACAAGACTACTGTAATAACTTAACCAAATAGAAAACATATCATAATCTTATTATGTGTCAAAAATTTCACTCATTTAATATTCTGACATACCTGCAACTTCTTTTTTTGTTAGAGCTTTGAAACTACATCAAAGAGTTGCATCATCTGAAATATACAAACTTCACCTAGAAGTTTCTTTTTTAAAAAAATATATTTAATTGATTTTTTACCAAGAGGAAGGAAGAGGGAGAGTTAGAAACATCGATGAGAAACATCAATCAGCTGCCTCCTGCACACCCCCTACTGGGATGTGCCCGCAACCAAGGTACATGTCCTTGACCAGAATCGAACCTGGGACCCTTGAGTCCGCAGGCTGATGCTCTATCCACTAAGCCAAACCAGTCAGGACTAGATGTTTCAATAATACAGCAATAACTACTCTAAATCTTTCAAAAATTAAATCTGATTAGAAGTGATGATGAAATTTCCCCTTAAGGTCCTCTTTCTCAATAAACTATAATTCAGTTTGAGGATTTGAATCTTCAGTTACCCAGAAAAGGATTGGGTAATAAATGTGGTAATCATAGAGTAGACAGTCATCAGCACTGTTCAAAAGATCACGTATCCCCTTGAAGAATTCAAGAGGAAATTAAGAAGCAAAAATGTGGGATTTGTTTCCCTAAAAGCAAGACACAAGAATGTCCATAACCATTACTGAGCATTAATCATATGAGGAACTCTTTCCCGTTAACCTCAAGAGATTATCATGTCTTTTCCTTACTGTCAGGAGATCCAGAGTTGTCTTGGCACTGTGCCTACAGTCATAAGTTGATCTTATCCTTAAAACTTTAACACCCTTGTCTTTATTTCAAAACTAGAATAACAGAGGGACACAGTGCTATCATTGCAAAAATCACAGAATCTTGAGCTGAAAGAAACTTAAAAGACTATTTTGTTACGTAATTGTTATTATTTTTGAGAACTCTTATTCAAACAAAAATATAAGTAAAATAAAATTGAAACAGCTTTGCTTGAAGGAGAATGGGAGTTTGATGCCTGTCTGCTGATCAGTCTCCCATGCCCCCCTTCTAGTCCTTCTGGGGAGTCCTAGGGCTCTACCATACAACTTAAACCATTGACCTAATTAGTCCAACTTCATTTCACAGATAGGTAAAACTGAGGAACTTTCTGAGGTCTTTGCAAATTAATAGCAGATTCAGGACCTCTTGTTCATTGTTGTATCCATATTCATAACAACAAACATTTATTGAATGATATATTTGGGCTAAGCACTGCTCTAAGTTCTTCAGTTGCATTATCTCACATTCCTTACAATATACCTTCTGAGGTAAAGGTACTGCTGAGATCAATTTAGTAGATAAGAAAAGGCAAAGAGAAAATAATTGCCCAAAGTCATACAGTCACCATGTTATCTTTCCAGGTGTTGCAGATGTTTCATCTGTAAGGAGCCGGATAAGATAATTTCAGAATTGCACACTAGCGTGTACCTCTAAAATTCTATAATCTTATGATTCCAAGATCTAAGACTGGTTCTTCTTCTATGAACTGTTCTTTCAGATTTAACTACATTTCTCTGAAATCTTTAAATATTTGAGGCTCACAGAAGGACATTTTAAGATGCATTTGTTTCAATTCACCAGTCCAGTGAATCTGATAATCTTCTACCTATGAGTACCTATGAGCAAGTACTGCTGTTAGCCCAGCATTTGTTGATGCAATAAGTAGTATTAAGTAGTATTATGGTAGTACTTTGTTCTGGACTTGGTCTTTTTGCTCAGAGAACAATGAGGTGATGGGAAGAGGTGAAATAAAGAGCTTCATTTGAGATGATTACTTTGGCAGTAGAAGTGGCAAAAAAATAAAACAAAACAAAAAACCTGCAGGTGGGGCAGATAAACAGTGAATTGTAAAAGAAGTTTAAAAATAGGCAAGTGGAACAACAGCTGGTAACAACCAAATCAATGTGATAATAATAAATTGGGGAGCAATGTTTTTTAATGAGTGTACAAGTGTGTTCTTTTTAAAATGTTTTATTGATTTCAGAGAGAGAGAAAGGGAGAGGGAGAGAGAAACATAGAAGAGAGAGAACATTAACATCATCAGCTGCCTCCTGCAAGCCCCCTGCTGGGGAGTAAGCCTGAAACCCGGGCATGTGCCCCAACCTGGAATCAGACCAGTGCATGGTTTGACAGTCAACCACTGAGCCACACCAGCCAGGTGGCGAGTAATTGTTATTATGCAAATGGACATAGTTCATTAACAATATCCAAAAAGTATTTACCATCATCTTGGCTAAAAACATCACTTTTTGCATGGGAAACAAAACTTACTATGTAAGTAATTCTGGAACCATTGTGATGGCCTTGTAAAGAGCAATATTTTTATAAAGATAACCAGTTCCTGAACTTTTACCAATATATCTGACATCAAAGTAGCATGACTCATTAATCTTCCTTATTTTATTGTTTCAAGTAACATTTAAACTTAAGGATAATTCACTACTTCCCTTGGTTTGAATTTTCTGTAAACAGGGTTAGATTTCTCATCTCTCTGTGTATACATGCCAATCTAAAGAATGTGGTTAAAAAAAATATTTTATTGATTTTTTACAGAGAGGAAGGGAGAGAGATTGAGAGTTAGAAACACTGATGAGAGAGAAACATTGATCAGCCGCCTTCTGCACGCCCCCCATTGGGGATATGCCTGCAACCAACGTACATGCCCTTGACCGGAATCAAACCTGGGACCCTTCAGTCCGCAGGCTAACGCTCTATCCACTGAGCCAAACTGGTTTCAGCAAGAATGTGTTTTTTTACCCAAAAGTAAAATTACTGTGATTTTTAAAACAGGAATTAAATTTTTTTCTCCCTCTGACCTTTTCGTCCTTTCCAGCCATATTCCGCCCCCCCAACCCCCACCAATCTCCCACCCCCTTACCACATTAACAGTGTATCTTTTACTCTAGTTATTCCCAATTTCTTATAATTCCTCAATGCACCACACTCTGTCATTTCTCTGTACCTTGGTACACGCTGTTCCCCATAGCTGGAACACCTTCTCCTCTTTCTACTCCCTGCCCAATAAGCCTAGTTAATTTCTACTCACCCTCTAAGGTTCAACTCAGATATCCGCTATCCCTTCCTCTTGGATTTTACTGTTATAAAACTGCAATTAATACCCTTGCATAGCCTTTTGTTGTTGTTGGCCTTGTATATGTCTTTACTCACATTTCTGATTGTGCCCTTAGCGGAAATTATTAGAAGTGAAATTACTGTGACAAAGGTTATTCACATGTATAAGGATCTTAATACAAACCAGAGCTTTTTCTTTTAATAGTCAGGAATGGTAAAATGTTTATAAAGTCAATCAGTTCCTGCCTGGCAGATGACGACACAAATAAGTGGCTCCTCTGCTTCACTCCTCTGGCCCTTGAGTGCTCTGGTGCTGATACTGCTTCCTTTTCATAAATGTCCCCGTTTCTATTTCGAAGGTGGCCGCTAACATCTGGCTAGCACCTTTTCTTGTACTATAAACTTCTCCCTCTGCCTCTGTTGCCTGGGAGCTGTCTACTTGCCTTACCCAGCTTCTACTATTCATGCCAGAGGAAGGCTCCCAGCTGTAGAAGAGCAGAATTAGAGGAGCCAAATGGTCAGAGTTTCAGGGACATCAGGGGCCCCTGCGGCCATGATTTACTACATCAGTGGCTTCCAAGGTAATGCCCTAGGATTTTCAGAGATACTTTAGGGGCCTCTAAAGGGAGAGAAGGAAGGGAAGACAGGGCCAAAGCTCTAGGTGCGACTTCCTGCAGATTAACGAGGGACCAGTTTGTTTTATATGCACTGTGCTCAAGGAAGATTTCATTTTAAAAACAACAACAAACAAGCAAACAGACAACTCCAAGGCGTAAAAAAATTTTAACAAGAGTTATGTGTTTGCCAAGCATTGATGGGCTGACCTAGGAATATCATCTCACTATTATGTTTCAACTTTGATCTTTTTTAAAATTTTATTATTATTATTATTTTTAATCCTCACCCAAGGATATTTTTCCATTGATTTTTTTGAGAGAGTGGGAGAGAGGGGGAAAGACAGAGACAAATATCGATGTAAAGTGAGAGAAATACATCAATTGGTTTTCTCCTGTACTTGCCCCAACCAGGGTCCAGATGGGGAGGAGCTTGCAACCGATGTACGTGCCCTTGACCTGAATCGAACCCAGGACCCTTCAGTCTGCAGGCCAACACTCTATCCACTGAGCCAAACTAATTAGGGCATGGTCTCTTTTGGAAAATGCATTAATATACTTATTCCTAAAGTGACCAATTCATCCTGGTTTGCCTGGGAATTTCTTGGTTTAGCTCTGAAAGTTTGACGTCCTGGGAATCCCACTGGTCCCAGGTAATGTCATCCTATTCCATTAATTCTTTCCACCCATTTTCTTTTTCAGTCCTCATTAGAGGATATGTTTTATTTTGTTTCTTTAAAAATTGATTTGAGAGGAAGGAAGAGGGAGAGGAAGAAAAAAAATGCCAATGTGAGAGAAAAACATTGGTCTGTTGCCTCCTGTGCACATCATGACCAGAAATTGAACCCGCAACCTAGGCATGTGCCCTGCATGTGCCCTAGGAATCAAACCCTCAACCTTTTTGGTGTACAGGACGATGCTCCAACCAACTGAGCCACCCAGCCAGGCCCACTCATTTATTTAAAAAAAAAAAATCACAGAGCTCTGGCTGGTTGCTCAGTGGTTAGAACGTTGGCCTATGGACAGAAGGGTCTCAGGTTCAATTCCTGACTAAGGGAATGTACTTTGATTACAAATTTGATCCCTGACCCCGTTCAGGGTGCGAGTGGGAAGCAACCAACTGATATTGAAGTGTCTCTCTCATGTTGATGTTTTTCTCTCTTCCCCCTCCTCCTTCCCTTCCACTCTGTCTAAAAATCAATGGGAAAAAAATATCCCCAGGTAAGAATGAAAAAAAAAAAATCACTGAACAGTTACCATGTGCCAGGCACTATATTAGGCATTGGACTATAAAGAAAAACTTTGATCAAGTTCCTGACCTTGAAGAATTCACAGAGTAGTGGGTTCAGAAGAACACTAACCAAATGACACTGGAGAGCAGTCTTCAAGTGTTGTGTTCTCCATCATAAAGAAAAATGGAGTACACACCCAAATATATTCTTTCCATAAATTATATTCATGTTCATAAAAAAGAACTAAAACTATATGGCACAACTAAGTGCCTAGCATTGTTATGAGCACTTTACAGGTCCTAAAACAATCCTCACAACAACTCCTAGGTAGGTAGTATATTATACCCATGGGGATTAAAAATAACTGCAAATTCTTTGACCTGCCTCCTATCAAGAGGTCTTAAAGTATGACTGACAACCCTGGCAACCAATAAGATAACAGGGATGAGAGAGGCCACCCTCTAAGACAGTGGTTCTCAACCTTCCTAATGCCAGGACCCTTTAATACAGTTCCTCATGTTGTGGTGACCCCCAACCATAAAATTATTTTCTTTGCTACTTCATAACTGTAATTTTGCTACTGTTGTGAATTGTAATGTAAATATCTGTGTTTTCTGATGGTTTTAGGCGACCCCTATGATGGGGTTGATGGACCCTCAAAGGGGTCGTGACCACAGGTTGAGAACCACTGCTCTAAGATATCTTTTTTAAAAAATATATATTTTATTGATTTTTTACAGAGAGGAAGGGAGAGGGACAGAAAGTCAGAAACATCAATGAGAGAAAGACATCGATCAGCCGCCATGTACCGCAAGCAAGGTACATGCCCCCTGACTGGAATTGAACCTGGGACCTTTCAGTCCGCAGGCCGACGCTCTATCCACTGAGCCAAACCGGTCTTGGCTAAGATATCTTAATGTCTCTAGCTTGTCTGACTGGTTGACCCTTTACCTGCAGCTCAGCGATGCTTCAAGAATCACCTCCTTTTTGAAGACAAACAGGTGTTCAAAGCAAAACAGTGCAACTCAAAGGAGGTCTATGAACCAAACTATTTATAGAAAGACATCCCATGTTCATGGATTGGAAGATTTAATATTGTTAAGATAGCAGTACTCTTCAAACTGACATATACATTCAACAGAACCCCTAACAAAATTCCAGTTGTCTTTTTTGCAGAAATCAACAAGCTGATCCTAAAAATAATTTGAAAATGCAAGGTATTCAGAATAGCCAAAACAATCTGTAAAAAGAACAGATTGTTCTTTTGGATGAGTCACACATCCTGATTTTGAAAATTAATACAAAGCTATAATAATCAAGACAGTGTGGTACTGGCATAAGGATAGACAACTCAATAAAATAAAATTGATAGTTCAGAAACAAACTCTTATATTTACAGTTAATTGATTTTGGACAGGGATGCCAGACAATTCAGTGGAGAAAGAAGAGTCTTTGTTACAAATAATGCTAGGATAAATGTATATCACATGCAAAAGAATAAAGGTGGGCTCCTACCTCTCACTATACATAATAACTCAATTATTATAGACCTGAAACCATAAAACATTTAGAAGAAAACATAGGCGTAAATTTTCTACTATGATTTTTAGACTATGATTTTTTGAATTAGACTATGATATTTTTAGATATGACCCCAAGAGCACAAGCAACTAAAAAAGAAATGGATATATTGGTATATAGATAAATGTATAAGTTTTTTTGCTTCCAAAGAAAATGAGAACACAAACCACAGAATGGGATAAAATATCTGTAAATCATATGTCTGATAAAAGCATTTCTTATAGTATATCCTAGCTATGTGGTAAAAATGTGGAAAAATTGGAACTCTTGTACATTCTTACTAGGAATGTAAAGTGGTGCAGACACATGGAAAAAAGTTTAATGGTTCCTCATAAAGTTAAATAGAGAATTATCATATGACTTCACAATTCTATTCTTAGGTATATATGCAAAAGAATAGAAAACTGGTACTCACATAGTTGTATGCCATTGCTCATTGCAGTATTATTCACAATAGTCAAAAGGTGGAAACTCAAATGTCCATCAATAGATAAACAAAAGGTGGTATAGCCACACAACAGAATACTATTCAGCCATAAAAAGAAATGAAGCAATAATACATATTTCAACGTCGATGAATCTTGAAAACATGCTAAGTGAAAAAAGCCAGATACAAAAGATTACATATTGTATAATTCCATTTGTATTAAATATCCAGAATAGGCAATCTAGAGAAAGTAAATTAGTGGTTGTCAGTGGTTGGGAAATAGGAAAATGGGGAGTACCTGCTAATGAATACAAGGTTTCTTTTTGGGATGATGAAAATATTGTAAAAGTAGATAGTGATGATGGTTGCACAATCCTATGAATTGACTAAAAGTCATGAATTCTAGACTTCAAATAGGTGAGTTATATGGTGTACTACTCAGGATTCTCCGGAAAAACAGATGGTCTATACTAATAAAAGGGTAATATGCTAATTAGACTGGGAGACCTTCTGGAGAGACCTTCCAGACAAAGACATGGTGGCAGAACTAAGGCAGAGGCAGTTAGGGGCGATCAGGCCAGGAGGGAAGGGCAATTGGGGGTTATCAGGTTAGCAGGGGGGACAGTTGGGGACAAGCAGGCTGGCAGGCAGAGTGGTTAGGGGTGATCAGGCAGGCAGGCAAGTGAGCAGTTAGAAGTCAATGGTCCCAGATTGCAAGAGAGATGTCCAGCAGTTGGACATCCCTTGAGGTGTCGCAGATTGGAGAGGGTGCAAGCTGGGACATACCCCAATCCCTGTGCACAAATTTCGTGCACTGGGCCACTAGAGTTATCTATAATAATAATCTATAATAATAAAAGCATAATATGCTAATTCGACTGGACGACCTTCTGGATGAAGCTGTGGCTGTGAGGGTTGAGCTCCTTGCATGAATTTCATGTATTGGGCCTCTAATACTAGCATATATATGATACATTCCTATAATAAACATATAGGAATCTCACAATCTGCCATCCACAAGCTGGAGAACCAGGAAAGCAAGTGACATAATTCATTGACTCATGAATTATGTGAATCAGGGGAACTGATGTTTAACTCTTAGTTTGAACAGTTCAGCTCAAGAGAAAGGAAATTCAACATTTCTTCCTTTTTATGTTCTAGTTCAGCCCTCAATGGATTGAATGATGCCCACCCATATTGAGGGCAGATTTTTGTCTTAGTCTACTGAATCAAATACTAATCTCTTCCAGAAATACCCTCACAGACACACCCAGAAATAATGTTTTGCTAGCTATCTAAGCAGCCTTTAGTCCAGCCAAGTTGCGCACACAATTCACATGATGAAATTGACCATCATGCCGAAACTGGTTCAACTCAGTGGATAGAGCTTCGGCCTGCGGACTGAAAGGTCCCAGGTTCGATTCCGGTCAAGGGCATATATCCTGGTTGTGGGCACATCCCCAGTAGGGGGCGTGCAGGAGGCAGCTGATCGATGTTTCTCTCTTATCGATGTTTCTGACTCTCTATCCTTCTCCCTTCCTCTCTGTAAAAAATCAATAAAATATATTTTAAAAAATTGACCATCACATATGGTATGTGATTTATATCTCAATAAATTTACCAAGATTTGGGTGAAAATCTGTGACTATGCATAATTTCCAATGTAAGGGTTTGAAAATGGCATGAAAATATAAGAGATTATATGAAATAGTGCAAGATCTATCTAAGTGTAAAATTTATATTTTCATAGCATGAGTTAGTGACTAATATAAAATTCCATTATTAAGGAGTATTTAAATATTACATTTAAATGTTCTAAGTGTCAGATTTGCTTTCCTTTGCTTTTCTACAGATGTAGAATTTCAGCCCTGGCTCAAACTCTACCATTAAAATGAGAATACAAAAATATGGCTCTCTTAAACTGTAGATACGAAATTAAGATTCATTTGCAGACAGAATGGTGAAATGGTTTAATTTTTTTTTTTGTAGATATAAAACTCATCCTTCAAATAAGACCTACGTTGGAACAAATGAAAGTATTATAAATGGAACTACTCTAGTTGAAATATGGGAGGAAGAAAGCCTCTAGTCCTCCAAACACTCAGTGCAGCCAGATCTAAGCAGTTCCTTGGTGTTCCCTGGAACACGGTTTAAAGGTGTGGAACTCAGCATTCCAATCTTCGACAAAATACAGAAACTCCATGTGCTTCTTTTTTGTTTTCTATCTGTCAGATGAAGGGGTTGAACTAAAACTACTGAAAACCTCTTCCTCTTCTCAAAGTCTACAATTATGTAGTCTGAAAACAGCTAACACAAAATCTAGTAGGGACTGGCTTCTAAAATGTTTACCAATAGCCCGAGAGCTTAAGGAATTTTCAGATCAAAACAAGCCTTGCGCTATAACCACTTTTCCTTATAAAATAAACATCAAGTTTGGATGAAAAGAGAGTAAGAGAAAGGCTTACTTATATCAAAGCCAATGAAATAGTCTGGGCAAAGGGCAGCTGGTTTCCAAGGATCTTTCTTATCTTTTAGATAAAGGTAGCTAATGGGCCATAAATACAAACAAAGAATCTGGTTTCCCAGGAAGAGGGAGGGGAGACCTTCCCTCCCTGGGTGGCAGTACCTCAAGGAGAAACAGAACAAAGGGTCTCTACTGAGATCAAGAAATGGCTGCAGGTCAGATAGCTGTGGGTCCTACACTTGAACTCCTAAGAACTAGAAACCAGTTGAAGAGCTGGGGTGGGGATGGAGGAGTTTGAGGGGGTGAAGCAGTGATCGTGCTGCCAATATGGGGAGAGGCAGCCTTCACACAAACACCTGAGGGAGAAAGCAGATTTACTCCTAGACATATGGTCTCTTTAATAGGCAAAGTGGGATCCCAGGACCAGTGGTGTGGTCAGTACTATTGTGTTGTTGTTGTTTTTAAATACATTTTATTGATTTTTTACAGAGAGGAAGGGAGAGGGATAGAGAGCCAGAAACATCGATGAAAGAGAGTCATCGATCTGCTGCTCCCTGCATGCCCCCACTTGGGGTTGTACCCGCAACCAAGATACATACCCTTGACTGGAATCGAATCCGGGACCCTTCAGTCCGCAGGCCGAAGCTCTATCCACTGAGCCAAACCTGTTTCGGCACTATTGAGTTTATTAGAAATTAATCTCAGGACCAATTCACACCCATTGAATCAGTCTGCATTTTAACAAGATCCCTGGTGATTGTGCGTCCAATTGGCATCAAATTCATACACTCATAATAAGATGAGAGTATCTGGCTAAAGTCATGCTAAGTAAGCATATCCTGATGCCTCATGCATTCACTTGTTCGAAGATATATACTTATCTGGGCTGATGAGTGGTGACAGAATCAGAAGGGTTTTAACAGTGAAATGACACCAAAACAGAACGAAGGTACAAGAAAATCAGCTCATTGTAATAAACTATACATGAAACAGATGGCTATTGAGGCAAATGTCTGTATCTGGGTAGTAAATGAGGAGATGAACATTAAATGAAAGACAGGTTAGTGTGTATCACATGGATGGATGCCTTTTTTAACTGAGAGATGGCAACTAGTCTAGCAGGTTCTTCTTGTTCTGTTGGGGAAAAACCTGTACAAACAGATAACTCTTGCATAATGTGTTTTGGATGAACACATTTTGGTTTTTATGTGAGGACCCTCCATCTCAGAAGAGATCATCTTTTCTAGCTGAGTTAATATTTCCCCTGTGGTTTCAATCTCTAGGAATTAGGAAATAATATCTTAGTTTAAGGGGTTTGTGATTGGAGCTTGGGGGGTGTCAAGTTCAGGAATTTGAGTTGAGACACAAGTTCAGGATAAAACAAAAGTTAAGAAACAGCCCTGACTGGTTTGGCTCAGTGGATAGAGCGTTGTGAACTGAAAGGTCCCAGGTTCGATTCCAGTCAAGGGCACATGCCTGGGTTGTGGGCTCAATCCCCAGTGGGGGATGGGTAGGGGGCAGCCGATCAATGAATCTTTCTCATCATGGATATTTCTATCTCTCTCTCCTTCTTCCTTCCTCCCTGAAATCAACATAAATATACAGTATTAGGGAAAAAAATTGAGAAAGAATGTATGGGAGAAACCAAGATGGCGGCATAGGTGAACACCTAAACTGCTGCCTCGCACAATTTCAAAACTACATCTAAAAGACAAAACAGACACCATCCAGAACCACAGTCTGAGTGGAAATTCTGGCTGAGTGGAAATTCTACAACTAGAAGGAAAGAGAGGGGCTCACAGAGACTCAGAAGAGTTGCAAAAAGCTGAGCTACAGAGACTTGAGCGTGGAGAAAGTGGGCGGCAGAGTGCCTGGCTGGCTTCCTCTGGCGGGAGGGAGGAGACTCCCAACTGCACTGAACCCTTTATTCTACTGCACTGAACCCCAGTTCCAGGTGAGACACATATGGGGGGAGTCTGGACTGTCATGAAAAGGGAGAAGTGCACGGAAATTTAGGGGAGCCACGAAAGGGCAGAAGTCTGGAGGTATGCACACCACTGTTCACAGACAGGATGGACTGCTGCTTGTGCCGCTGGCTTTCTCTAGTGGACGGGAGACAAAGCCTCCCAATTGCACTGAACTCCACTTCTGACTGCACTGAACCCCAGTTTAAAGTGAGACCTTGGGGACCCAAACTCATACAGGTCCCAGAGCGCAAGGGAACTGGAAAGGCAGAGGTCTAGAGGCACGCACACAATCGTGTGTGCACACAGAGAGGGCTGTAGCTATTACCCAGAGACCTTGAGACCCAGGGGTCATATAGGGCGAGGATGACTGGAAGCCAAGGCAGTCTGCTCAGACCTGAGACTCCAACCCTCCCAAGCTCAAGAGAGAGGCTTTTTCAGTTTTGCAAGTCTTGTATCATAAGGCTGACTCCAGCACAGAAGTTCTCCCCACAGAGTGAAAATGAGGAGACAAAGGATCAGATCACAAATGAAACAAATGGAAGAAAACAAGCGACTGGATATAGAGTTTAAAACCACGGTTTTAAAGTTTTTCAAGAATTTCCTAGAAAAGATGGATAAATTTAGCGAGACCCAAGAGGAGATGAAAAAGGACCAACTAGAAATTAAACATGCACTGACTGAAATAAAAAATATGATAGAGACCTAACAGAAGACTAGAGGAACGCAAGAATCAAGTCAAAGATTTGAAATACAAAGAAGCAGAAAACACTCCACTGGAAAAGCAAAAAGAATCCAAAAATGTAAAGACAGTGTAAGGAGCCTCTGGGACAACTTCAAGCATACCAACATCAGAATTATGGGAGTGCCAGAAGAGAGAGAGCAAGAGCAAGATACTGAAAACTTATTTGAAGAAATAATGACTGAAAACTTCCCACATCTGGTGAAAGAAATAGACTTACAAGTACAGAAAGCACACAGAACCCCAAATAAAAGGAATCCAAAGAGGACCACACCAAGACACATCATAATTAAAATACCAAGAGCAAAAGACAAAGAGAGAATATTAAAAGCAGCAAGAGAAAAAGTTAATTACCTAAGGGGAGCACCCATACGATTGTCAGCTGATTTCTCAACAGAAACTATACAGGCCAGATGGGAGTGGCAAGAAATATTCAAAATGATGAATAGCAAGAACCTACAACCAAGATTACTCTATCCAGCCAAGCTATCATTCAGAATTGAAGAGCAGATAAAGAGCTTCACAGATAAGAAAAAGCTAAAGGAGTTCATTAACACCAAACCAGTATTATATGAGATGCTGAAAGGTACTCTTTAAGAAGAGGAAGAAGAAGAAAAAGGTAAAGATAAAAATTATGAACAACAAATATGTATCTATCAACAAGTGAATCTAAAAATCAAGTGAATAAAAAATCTGATGAACAGAATAAACTGGTGAGTAGAATAGAATTAGGGGCATAGAAAGGGAGCAGACTGACAATTCTCAGGGGGAAAGGGGTGACGGGGGTGCAGGGAGAGACTGGACAAAAATCATACACCTATGGATGAGGACAATGTTGGGGGAGGTAAGGACAGAGGGTTGGGTGGGAGCTATGGGGGAAAAAAGAGGAACAAATGTAATAATCTGGACAATAAATATATTTTTTTTAAAGTTAAGAAACATGCCAAAGGTAGGATCCAAAATATGGGAAACCAAGTAAACTAAAATCAGAATCGAAAGCTAAGTTTACAAATCAGTGTCATGGCAGAAAATGTCAACAGTGAGATTCAGAATACAAAGAAAGTACAGGAGAGCTGGTGTTAAATAATAAGCTCCTATATATTTTTTTAGAGGAATAAAAATGTAAATAGTTGCCTACATGAGTGGATCTGGCCAGCTTTGAGGGGGATGAGTTTAATTCATTCTTGGTGAGGCCAAAGGCTCATATCTGGCCGTCAACCTTGACTATATAGTATGTTATCAATTAAATCAACTAGTATAGGCATTTAGCAAACAATGTTAAACAGATAAATTAATATACCTTACATTTGTTTAAATTGTTATAATGAGAGGAGGTCCTGAGGATTACTTTTTAGTTATGATATCTTTAGGTAGAAAAGATTGTGTGACTCACTTGAAAAGTCATCACTTATAAATTTATCAGAGAATTAGCAGTTGTATGCTATAATAAGCTATTGCCAAGCAATCTAAAAATAATAGCCCAATCTTACAAAAGTCATTTGCCCATTAACTGTGGGCTTAATAGTTTTGCTGAGTTTGATGTTCCACTATAGCTTTAGGCTTCAAATTCAGCCTCCTGGTCACTGTTTGTTCCTTTAGTTTTCATAGCTATAAGTTATATGTGGTGCTATCTTGATTAGGGTCACATTGTTCAAACAACTGGACTTCAAGAGTAGGAATGGTTAACCAAGAGGCAGATTAACACATTTTTATATTCTTCTTCTCTCTAATATAAAAATACATATAAGGCTATTGCTAAACACTCAATTTAGATATAAAATCTATCAGGCAAGATTTTATTGAAAACATACCCCCTAGGCTAAATATAATATATATATATTTTTTACCACATTTTAAAATATATCACATCTTGGTTTTATGTCCAGACTGAATAGGAAGGCTTCTTTGTAATGGACCCTGAAGGTAAGTCTTAACAAAAGGTCGTCTGCCAAGATGGTCTCCACAGTTCAGGCCAATCTAGTCTTAATTCCTCTGGTAATAAGAGCTCAATGAGGTTTTTCTTTAGCTTCATCAAGTCCAGACTATCCTCTTGCTACAAAAAAATTACTTAAAGAGTTAATTGAGGTTTAGTTTCCTTAGTTCCCTTGTCCCCATCCCCTATCTGTTAAAGGTCCTTATCAGTTACTTTTAACTGCTTTGTTCTCTTTCCATTTGGCTTAAGAATAAAGACATGACAGTCACAAAGACATATCCTTATATCAACAGAGAAAACTCCAATCCACAGGGAGCCATTTGCTATTCTCCAAAATAGAGAGCAAACCTTCCTTACCAGCAGCCATCCAGATGCTGTTTGCTTTTGTTTCCTTCATTAAGGAACTTCATTAAGTTCTGATAGACTGCCTTATTTTTTTAACTTATACCAATGCATACTCTTTATTAAACAGTTTGTAAAAGCTTTCATTAGATGATTTTAGTATGCACTCATTGGAAATATGATTAAGCAAATTGAAAATAACTTTTCCATTACCTCACCAATCTTAGTGGTAGTATTTTTCTATAAATATAGGTATGCATATGTGTATTCACAGATGATTGTGCATACTGTATCTGTGCATATAATTTATTAACCTGCACAATCATCTGTGCATATAATTTATTAGCTGGCACTCTTCTATATAAAAATATTTTTCAATATCAATCTTAATATGATGCATAGCAGTCCTTCTCACAGATGTCCTAAAATTCAGTTGTTAAGTATTATTTTATTTCATTTTATTTTTAAGGGCAAAATTTAATCTTTATTTATAGGATACTGCAAGATATGAAATTGCACACAGGAATAACCTATTGGGAGGAGAAGCTTCATATAGTATCTATAGTTTGGAATTGTTCAAATATAGTATTATTGTAAAAAGTGCTATAATAATCAATCACATTTAAAAGAGAGCTCTTAGTAGAGAAACAGTCAGGCAAACTTATACCAAACATAGTCCACAACAACTCTTTGTCCTAGTAAAGTTCCCAGGAGTGCCACCTGAACCTAGAATGTACAGCCTTCAGAGGTAGTTTCTAGTACACTTTGATCTTCCTCTCCTCTAAGACTCATTTTCATGGTTTTGCAGAGCTTCCACTTTGTCCAAATTTCCACATTCTTCAATCATTACACTAAGTTTCTCAGTTTCACTTAGTTTCTCAGCATACTGCAAGATCTTTAAAATGGCATCCAGAATAACCAGAATAATTTTGATATCTTTCACAAGTAAGATATCACAGGTTCTATAACGCTACAATGAACAAGGTATACAATCTGGTCAACAGTTCCATCACTTGTAGAGTTGGTCACAGCACACACAGCTCCCTTTTATGCCTTAAAGGCTGCCTTAGAGAAAATTCCAGTGAGGAATGGGACTAATTCATGATTCACAACTTGCTGTATTTGGTCCTGGTGGCCAGCTGTGATTTTTGACATTGTCCACATAGCTTCCTTCTGGAGTTCGTTAGGAGGCTGGAAAAGACAGTCAAGTGCTCCCATATGTTGTAGTACAGCTTGAGTCTGTTCATTTGCCCATAGGTAACAATATATCCTATGGCTCTTAATCCATTCATTTAGACCATCAATAAAATAGGATATGGACCTGCAGCTGTCTGCTAATACTTCTGGATCATGTTGCAGGAGACAAATTAAAATAGGAAGAATTTGCTCAGCATCATCTAACACAGCTACAGATTTCTTGTTGTGTCAAAGATGTGAAAGTGTCCAAGTAAAGTTACTAAGTAACCACATGCTAAAGATGACAATCAGGAACTGTAAGAAGAGCCAACAGTGGGTCCACTGTGCCATATGTGATAATTAAGTCTTGGAAAACTGAACCATCACCTGCAATGTTTTCTGGAGTTCAAACAGCTTGTTCATTGATGTGAGCATAGGGAAATGCCAACAGAGAAATGAATGCTGGGATAGCGCCTGCATCTACTACAGCCTTGCTCTGTTCTGAGGTCCTGGAAGCAGTGATAGTGAGAGCCCAAGAAGATGCAAACTGAATGGGACTACAGTTTTGCCCAAGAAGAACAGAAATTTGGAATCAAACTAGCCTGGATTATGTTCTCTATGGGTGGGTGTTTTTCCCTAGAAAGCAGTGTCCTAGCAGCTTGAGTAGTTTGGAACTGGTTTTCCAAAGTGTTGCTATTTATGTCTTTGACAATCTCCTCAACAGACCAATTTACAGTGCCCTGGTTGTTGCTGATTTTTAGAGTGAATGGGAGAGAGAGGGAGAGACACAGAAAGAGAAACATCAGTGTAAGAGAGACACATTGATTGGTTGCCTCCTGGATTGAGCCTGCAACTGAGTATGTGCCCTGGACTGGAATTGAACCCAGGACCCTTTCGTCCAAGGGCTGATACTCTATTCACTAAGCCAAACCAGATAGGGCATTGCTGTTTTTTGGTTTCTTTTGTTTTTCTCCCTCACTGGATAAGTAGCATCATCAGGAAATAAGCTTACCTATCTCCTATTTAGCATCTGGTCATCCTTATAGCTCAGCTTCAGACTTAACTTCTATTCTGTACCACCTCATAGCTATACTGTCTTGAATTTGTTAAGGTGGGCAGCTGGTGAATTAGCATTCCATTTGGTGGACATGGTTATGAGTCAGAGAGAGAAAGCTACCCAGCTGGTTCATATTTCACAACAGACCATGAGGGGTGCATAGTTTGTGGGTTCAGTACTCTGAAAACATCCACCATGGACTAGCCTAAAGATACTGTGCAAATATCTGCTACTTTAAACTATAGGATTTAAATAATCATATAATGGTCTTAACTAAAAATTAACTAAGAAGTAGCCTGAGTTATGTTGAAATTTCTATAGATGAAGTAATTGGTTAAAAAGCTATGCACAATTTTAAGGCATTTAATAAACACTCATACTGCACTGCTAAAGTAGGTTTGAAACAACTCTTCTAGATTACTTCATAAAAGTACCTATTTCCCCAACACCAACACTTCCTCTTTTTTTCATTCGTTTTCTTTTTTTTATTCCTCTTTGCTGATATACTAGAGAAAAGGCAGTATTTCAGTTTGCAAATATCGATTGGACAAATATTTGCATATATTTATTGCCCTTCATGTTACTGTCTGTCCATTTTCCCATGTAAATATAATTTTTATGTCATTTCTTATGTAAATGTGCCATTTGAATTTTTAATTGATTTGAAAGAGCCATTTATATAGATTACTAATAGTAAACCTTCATATATTTATTGTTATTTTTCTGTAATAAAGTCTCCCAAACTGGAAAAATCTAAAATATTAGTAAATAAGTGATTGATTGAAATACATTGTCATTAGTTCATGTAATAGAATATACAAGGCTAATGTTAGAAAAAGTAAAGTAGCTCCATATGTGCTGACAAGGAAAAATGTCCATGATATATTATTGAGGGAGAAAGACTAGGTGCAAAATATAACGCAGAATGATTCTTGTTTTGAAAAGGTTATGTATTTAGATACACACAATATATGTGTATTAAGAGAGGTCTGGAAATATATGAACAAATTATTAAAAATAGTCACCTATGGAGTGAGGAGTTGAAGAAAATAAAAGAACATTATTTTTTACATAAAATAACTAGTTTGGCAATTAGTATTGTTTGGTGTTTTTATACCAATATACAATGAATTCACAATGAATATGTATTACTTTCCCAACTGAAAAATGCTAATTGATAAAAATGGAACACATTTTAATTTTTGTGTAGCCATATCTTATTTTGTATGGTTTTACCTTTGGCTTCAAACCTAAAAAAATCTTTCTTGAGCCAAAATTATATCGTTGTATTTTATTTTAACATTTTTATAACTTTGCTTTTTGATACAACTTTAATCAACTACAATTTATTTTGCTGTGGTATGTCTCACAAAACAACAATAAAAATTCATCTTTCTCCAACTTTATCTTGTTACAAATTGTTTTGTATATGTATTATCTGTGTCTGAATTAAATATTCTGTTCCACTGACCTATCTTTCTAATTGAATAATAATATCACACTTATTTTAATCTTTATACCTTTAAATATATTTTATTTTTATTTTAAAAATATTTTTACTGATTTTAAGAGAGAGGAAGGGAGAGGGAGAGAGAGAAATATTAATGTGAGAGCACGATGTGGATTGGCTGCCTCCTGCCCTCTACCCACCCACTGGGGATCAAGCCAAAACCCAGGCATGTAACCTGACCAAGAATCTAACCAGCAACCTTTTGGTGTGAGGGATGACACCCAATCAACTGAGCCACACCCGCTGGGACTTAAATACATTTTATTGTCTGAGAGGTAAACAAAAGATAACTTATGTTCTGAAGGGAAAATATTTACAACACATATAATGGAAGAGTTGTAAAGACCCTCAATATGTCAAGAATGCCTTTAAGAGGCTTTTAGCTGCAAGTATCAGACATTTATCTCATATGACTTTAAAGATAAAAAAATTTACTGACATACAAATGGAAGTCCAGAGGTCGGTAGGGCTTTAATCCCTCTGGCTCCTTTTGCTGGGTGATTTTCTCTGCCCCATCCCCTCCCATGTAATTTGGTTTTGTCTTGGAGACTGACTTCTCTCAAGAAAGCAAGCTGGCTTTCAGCAGCCCTTAGGGCGATTCCTCCCAAACCTTCTCTTCCAGGTCTTTTCCTTCAGTTCAATTGTGCCAACTTAGGTAACTTGCCCAACCCTGGACCAAAAACTGCCTCCCAGGTTAATGCTTTGTTAGCATGAATTACTTCCTGGCAAGAGATGAGTTTTCTGTAGCACTGGCCCTTCAATGCCTGTCCCAAGTTACCTCCCTATAGAATTCTTCTTTTGTAAGCAGAAATCTCCAGAACTCCAGAATATGGCCCAGTTTCATGATAGACGTATTTTATTTTATTATAGTATTTTTATAATAGTTTTGTTTCTATGGCTAAATTACAATGATATGATCTATGAATCAAAAAAGCAGATATATTTATTAATAATTTCCTTTTAAATATTATAACCAATGCCTAACAACATAGCCTCATTTAAAGGTGCAAGTTGAGGGAATGGCAATGAATATAGGCCAACATATCATCATTTTGAATCTTCAGTTAACTATTAAACGAAATTTATTCAGTATGCTACTGGAAATTTACTTGGGAGAAAAAACCAACCTAGAGAAAAATTTAAATTATAAAATATGTCATGTAATGTTTCAATTTTTGTCTGTATTCAATAATCTAGAACTAACAATAACAACCTGCAAGAGAAAAGGTAAGTATACTATTAAAAACCAAAATACTGCCGAAATTGGTTTTGCTCAGCGGATAGAGCGTCGGCCTGCAGACTGAAAAGTCCCAGGTTCAATTCCGGTCAGGGGCATGTACCCTGATTGTGGGCACATCTCCAGTAGGGGGCGTGCTGGAGGCATCTGACCGATGTCTCTCTCTCATAGATGTTTCTAACTTTCTATCCCTCTCCCATCCTCTCTGTAAAAAATCAATAAAATATATTTTAAAAACAAACAAACAAACATTGAGAAATACATAAATCCAAATAAAATAAATTAGAATAGTGCTATCTAATGTGCTGAAGGTATAATACTATTGGATAATAATGTAAAGGCAAAAAGTTATATTACAATTTGGTTGACAGTTTTAGTTTAGTTTTTTTTTAATTAAATCTTTATTATTCAGGTTATTACATTTGTTTCTCTTTGTCCCCTCCATAGCACCCCTCCACCCAGCTCCCAACCCTCCCTCTGCCCTTAGCTCCCTCCCATTGATCTCATCCATAGGTGTATGATTTTTGTCCCGTCTCTCCCTGTACACCCCTCACCCCTTTCCCCCTGAGAATTATCAGTCCACTCCCTTTCTGTGCTCCTGATTCTATTATATTCACCAGTTTATTCTGTTGATCAAATTTTTAATTCACTTAATTTTTAGATTCACTTGTTGATAGATATGTATTTGTTGTTCATAATTTTTTATCTTTTACCTTTTTTTTCTTCCTCTTCTGAAAGAGTACCTTTCAGCATTTCATATAATACTGGTTTGGAGTTGATGAACTCCTTTAGCTTTTTCTTATCTGTGAAGCTCTTTATCTAACCTTCAATTCTGAATGTTAGCTTTGCTGCATAGATTATTCTTGGTTGTAGGTTCTTGCTATTCATCACGTTGAATATTTCTTGCCACTCCCGTCTGGCCTGCATCATTTCTGTTGAGAAATAAGCTGACAGTCGTATGGGTGCTCCCTTGTAGGTAATAAACTGTTTTTCTCTTGCTGCTTTTAATATTCTCTCTTTGTCTTTTGCTCTTGGTATTTTAATTATGATGTGTCTTGGTGTGGTCCTCTTTGGATTCCTTTTATATGGGGTTCTGTGTGCTTCCTGGACTTGTAAGTCTATTTCTTTTACCAGATGTGGGAAGTTTTCAGTCATTATTTCTTTAAATAGGATTTCAGTATCTTGCTCTCTCTCTTCTTCTGGCACCCCCACAATTCTGATGTTGGTACGCTTGAAACTGTCCCAGAGTCTCCTTACATTATGTTCACATTTTTGGATTCTTTTCTCTTCTTGCTTTTCCAGTTGAATGTTGTCTGCTTCTTTATATTTCAAATTTTTTACTTGATTCTTGCCTTTCTCTAGTCTGCTGTTAGGACTCTGTATAATATTTTTTATTTCAGTCAGTGTATGTTTAATTTCTATTTGGTCCTTTATCATCTTTAGTTGGACCTTTTCCATCTCTAGTTGGCTCTTTTACATCTCTAGTTGGTCCTTTTTCATCTCCTCTTGGCTCTCGCTAAATTTGTCCATCTTTTCTAGCATATTCTTGAAAAACCTTATAAGCGTGGTTTTGAACTCTATATCCAGTCGTTTTTTTTCCTCCATTCCTTATGTTTGTGATCCCTACCCTTGTCTCGGCATTTTTACTATGCCGGGGAAACTTCTGTGTTGGATTCAGCCTTATGAACCAGAGGCAAAACCGAAGAAGCCTCTATTGAGCTTGGGAGGGGTGGAGTCTCAGGGCTTAAGGGACCGCCTTGCCTTCCAGTCGGCCCCGCCCTCCACGGCCCCCGAGTCTCACGTGACTGGGTAATCGCTGGAGCGGTCCTTGTGCTTGCACGCATCCGCAGTGCCTCTAACCGCTGCCTTTCTGGCTTCCCTGCGCACCAGACCACACGAGTCTAGGTCCCCAGGGTTTCGCCCGAAACAGGGGCCCAGTGGACTCAGAAGTGGCACAGTTGGGAGGGTCTGTCTCCCGCCTACTCGTGAAAGCCATCAGAACAATCGGCAATCTGCCCTCCACGCAGCACTGTGCGCGTGCGCGACCAGACTTGATCTTTTGGGACTCCCCTAAATTTCCATGCACCTCTCCCTTTTCACAGTCCAAACTCCCCCGTATGAGTTTCGGCTGGATCTGGGGTTTAGTGTCGTAAGATAAGGGGTTCAATGGCGTTGGGAGTCTCCGTTTCCCTCCCGCCAGAGAAAGCCAGCCAGGGACTCGGGCACCCGCTCTCTCAGTGCACGCGTCTCCGTACCTCAGCTTTTTGCAGCTCCTCTGGGTTTCTGTGAGCCCCTCTCTTTCCTTCTAGCTGTAGAACTTACACTGGGCCAGCTTTCCTGTGGTTCTGGATGATGTCCGTTCTGTCTTTTAGTTGTAGTTTTGAAATTGTTGTGTGAGGCAGCAGTGCAGGTGTTTACCTATGCCGCCATCTTGGATTCTCCTCACTAGCATATTCTTGAAAAACCTTATAAGCATGGTTTTGAACTCTATATCCAGTCTTTTTTTCCCCTCCATTTCTTTTGTTTGTGGTCCTTTCCCTTGTCTCGGCATTTTCACTATGTTGGGGAAACTTCTGTGTTGAATTCAGCCTCATGATACCAGACTTGAAAAACCGAAGAAGCCTCTGTTGAGCTTGGGATGGGTGGAGTTTCAGGGCTTAAGGGACCGCCTTGCCTTCCAGTCGGCCCCACCCTCCACGGCCCCTGAGTCTCACATGACTGGGTAATCGCTGGAGCGGTCCTTGTGCACGCGCTCCTGCAGTGCCTCTATACCGCTGCCTTTCCAGCTCCCCTGCGCACCAGGACCACATGAGTCTAGGTCTCTGGGGTTTCGCCCGAAACAGGGGCTTAGTGGAGTCAGAAGTGGCACAGTTGGGAGGGTCTGTCTCCCGCCCACTCGTGAAAGCCAGCGGAACAATTGGCAGTTTGTCCTCTGCGCAGTGCCGTGCGCGCCACCAGTCCTCTGATCTTTTGCGACTCCCCTAAATTTCTGTGCACCTCTCCCTTTTCACAGTCCAAACTCCCCCTGTATGAGTTTTGGCTGAATCTGGGGTTTAGTGTCGTAAGATAAGGGGTTCAATGCCGTTGGGAGTCTCCGTTTCCCTCCCGCCAGAAAAAGCCAGCCAGGTACTCGGGTACCCGCTCTCTCAGTGCGCACGTCTCCATATCTCAGCTTTTTGCAGCTCCTCTGGGTTTCTGTGAGCCCCTCTCTTTCCTTCTAGCTGTAGAACTTCCACTCAGCCAGCTTTCCTGTGGTTCTGGATGATGTCCATTCTGTCTTTTAGGTGTAGTTTTGAAATTGTTGTGCGAGGCAGTAGTGTAGGTGTTTACCTATGCCACCATATTGGATTCTCCCTTAGTTTTTTTTTTTTTTTTAACAGAAGCTTGCATGTAATATTTGAATAGCTTAAAATTATATGACCTATAATCAGAATAATATATAGAGGATTCTCTTGCATTTAAAAACACATCAAAGTTAATGAATATTTATTATCATTATAACTAATAATATTTTTTATTAAATCTTTATTATTCAGATTATTACATTTGTTTCTCTTTTTCCCCCTCCATAACTCCCTTCCACTTGGCTCCCACCCCTCCCTTTACCCTTATCTCCTCCCCCCCATTGACCTAATCCATAGGTGTATGATTTTTGTCCAGTCTTTCCCTGCTTCCCCTTTATCCCCTTCCTCCTGAGAATTATCAGTCCACTCCCTTTCTGTGCTCCTGATTTTATTATATTCACCAGTTTATTCTGTTGATCAAATTTTTAATTCACTTAATTTTTAGATCCACTTGTTGATAGATATTACTTGTTGTTAATAATTTTTTATCTTAACCTTTTTCTTCTTCCTCTTCTTAAAGAGTACCTTTCAGCATTTCATATAATACTGGTTTGGAGTTGGTGAACTCCTTTAGCTTCTTCTTATCTGTGAAGCTTTTTATCTGCCCTTCAATTCTGAATGGTAGCTTTGCTGGATAGATTATTCTTGGTTGTAGGTTTTTGCTATTCATCAAGTTGAATATTTCTTGCCACTCCCGTCTGGCCTGCATAGTTTCTGTTGAGAAATCAACAGAATTGTATGGGTGCTCCCTTGTAGGTAATTAACTGTTTTTCTCTTGTTGCTTTTAATATTCTCTCTTTGTCTTTTGCTCTTGGTATTTTAATTATGATGTGTCTTGGTGTAGTTCTCTTTGGATTCCTTTTATATGGGTTCTGTGTGCTTCCTGGACTTGTAAGTCTATTTTTTTCACCAGATGTGAGAAGTTTTCAGTCATTATTTCTTCAAATAGGTTTTCAGTATCTTGCTCTCTCTCTTCTTCTGGCACCCCCATAATGCTTATGTTGGTATGCTTGAAGCTGTCCCAGAAGCACCTTACCATATCTTCACATTTTTGGATTCTTTTTTCTTCTTGCTTTCCCGGTTGAGTGTTTTCTGATTCTTTATATTTCAAATTTTTGACTTGATTCTTGCCTTCCCCTAGTCTGCTGTTAGGTCTCTGTATAATATTTTTTATTTTAGTCAGTGTATGTTTAATTTCTGATTGGTCCTTTTCCATCTCTAGTTGGTCCTTTTGCATCTCTTCTTAGGTCTTGCTAAATTCATCCATCTTTTCTAGGATATTCTTGAAAAACCTTATGACCGTGGTTTTGAACTCTATATTCAGTCACTTGTTTTCCTCCATTTCTTTTGTTTGTGATCTCTTCCTTTGTCTCAGCATTTTCACTATGCCAGGAGAACTTCTGTGTTGAATTCAGCCTTATGATAGCAGACTTGCAAAACTTCAAAAGCCTCTCTGTTGAGCTTGGGATGGGAGGAGTCTCAGGGCTGAACGGACCGCCTTGCCTTCCAGTCAGCCCCACCCTACATGGCCCCTTGGTCTCACCTGTCTCTGGGTAATTACTGGAGCGGTCCCTGTGCGTTCGCGCAATGCCTCTAGACCGCTGCCTTTCCGGCTCCCCTGTGCTCTGGAACCATATGAGTCTGAGTCCCCAGGGTCTCTCCCGAAACTGGTGTTTAGTGGAATTAGAAGTGGCACAGTTGCGAGGCTCTGTCTCCCACCCACTCGTGAAAAGCAGTGGCATAATCAGCAGTCGGCCTTCTGCGTGCAGTGCTGTGCGTGCCACCAGACTTCTGCCCTTTTGCAGTTCCCCTAAATTTCCGTGCACTTCTCCCTTTTCACAGTCCAAACTCCCCTCATATGAGTTTTGGCTGGCCTTGGAGTTCAGTGCCGTAGGATAAGGGGTTGGGTGCAATTGGGAGTCTCCATCTCCCTCCCGCCAGAGAAAGCCAATCAGGTACTCTGGCATCCACTCTCTCCACATGTGCATCTCTGTGCCTCAGCTTTCTGCAACTCCTCAAGGTCTCCATGAGCTCCTTTCTTCCCTTCTAGTTGTAGAATTTCCACTCAGCCAACTTTCCTGTGTTTCTGGATGATGTGCGTTCTGTCTTTTAGTTGTAGTTTTGAAACTGTTGTGTGAGGCAGCAGTGTAGGTGTTTACCTATGCTGCCATCTTCTCTCTTACTCTCAACTAATAGTATTTTTCATTTAAGTAAGGAGTGACAGATCCAGGTGTACAAACTTTGGGGTAGGTGGGGGTGACTGGAAGTCATCTGTTCAAAATCCTTGCTTTCACAGACAATGTACTAAATTCTCCCCTAACTTCTCTTGGCAATTTCTTCTGCCTGTGTTTAGCCCCTTCATAAGAAAATGTTTTTGGGAGAGCAATACTGATAAAAGCCCAGGCTCCAGAATCAGATAGACCTGGGATCCAATTTAGTCTCAAGATCTGTGTGGACTTGCGCAAGTTACTTAATCTTTCTGAAATACAGATTCTTAATCTATAAAATGGAGAAAATAACAGCACCTACTTCATGGGATTCTTATAAGTCTTAACTAAGTTAATATATATATAACACATTTACTAAACTTCCTGGCAGCTACTATAATTATCATTATTTATCAAGTGTTTATTCATGTATAAAGCAATACAATAAATACTATGTTCTCCCAAAAAGTTGCTCTAAATTGATCCTGTTGGGTGGTTCAGTTCGTTGGATCATCATTCCATATTCAAAAGATTTTGAGTTAGATTCCTGGTCAGGGCACATATCAAGGTTTCAAATCTGGTCCTGGTCGGGCATATATAAGAGGCAACCGATAGATATTTCTCTCTTACATTGATGTTTATCTCTTTCTCTTTCTCTCTTATATTGGAAAAACATTAAATTGATCTTAATATAAATATTTTAATATTTATTTTCTAATATTTCAATGGTATTTTCTATAGAAATAGGACAATCTTAAAGTTTGCATGGAACCACAAAATACCCCAAAGAGCCAAAGCAATCTTGAGGAAGAAAAACAAAGCTAGGAGCATTATGCTCCCTGATTTCAACTATATTACAAAACTATAGTAATTAAAACAGTATAGTATTGGCATAAAAATACACATATAGATCAAGTGGAACAGAATACAGAGTGAAAAAATAAGCACACTCCTATATGGTCAATTAATTTATGACACAGGAACCAAGAATATATGGGAAAAGGACAGTCTCTTCAATAATTGGTATTGGGAAAACTGGACAGCCACATGCAAAAGAATCACACTGGACCATCCTCTTATAGGACTTATACCATACACAAAATTAACTTAAAATGAATTAAAACTTGAACATCGGACCTGAAACCATATACTCCTAGAAGAAAACATAGGCAGTAAGTTCTTTGACATAGGTGACATCTTGGTGATGATTTTTAAAAAATAGATATTGTTATTGATTTCAGAGAGGAAGAGAGTGGGAGAAAGAGATAGAAACATCAATGATGAGAGACTCATTGATTGGCTGCCTCCTGCATGCCCCCTCCTGAGATTAAGCCTACAACTTGGCCATGTGCCCTTGATTGGAATCAAACTGGGACCCTTCAGTCCACAGGCTGACACTGTATCCACTGAGCCAAACTGGGTAGGGTGGTGGTGATTTTTTTAATTCTGACTCCAAGAGCAAAAGCGAGAAAAGCAAAAATTAAGAAAAAAAATTTCTATATAGCAAAGAAACCAATAAAATGAAAAAAGCAACTTTTTAAATGGGAAAAAATAATTGCAAATCCTATCTACACTAATAAAAGAGTAACATGCTACTTGATTGTACCTTCACGATGCCCACCAGCCAATCAGGAGTTAGTATGCAAATTAACCCAACAAAGATGGTGGGCTAATTTGCATACACAGGCACTGAGCAGCCAAGGGCTGGGCGAGATGCCTGCATTGTTGCCATGGTGACAGTACAGACATTCTGCACCACCCCAGCTGCTTTGGGCCTCTGGGAAGTGTGGGAAAGCAGAAAGACAGCTCTGGTCCAGAGGGAAAAGGTGGCTCCGGCCAGAGTGAAAGTGATGCTGGCAACCAGGGCATTGGGCCTCTAGTATCTGATAAGTAGCTAATATAAGAAATATATAAAGAACTCATACAGCTCAAGAGCAAAAAAAACAAAATCCAATTAAAAATGGGCAGAGCAGCAGGTAGGGGTGCCAATAAAGAAAAAAAAATGGGTACAAAATCTAGATGCACATTTCTCCAAAGTCATGAACGTTTTTTCATGTACTACAATAGGTACATGAAAAGATGGTCAACATTATTAATCATCAGAGAAATTCAAATCAAAACTACAACCAGGAATGGTCCTGAGCTCCTCGCGCAAGCTCTCACGTGTCTAGGTGCCGTGAAGTGCCCCTAACTCCTTCCCGGCTGCGTGGGTGTGCATGCTGGTTCCTGGGCCCGGGTCTGAGAGTTCAGTGAAGGCCGCTTGCGCTGCTCAATCAGTCCCTGCCTCCAGCACGCCAGCACCTCAGCCATGTGCTCATTTGCTTCAGGCGCTATTGGCCAGGGTGCTTTGGAGGATGAAGAGGACTTGCCAGACCTGTGAGACAGTGGGGACGAGGATGCCTGGGAAGAAGAGGATGATGCTGAGCTCCCCCACGACAAGCAGCAGATCACCCGCCTGTTCTGTGACAGATTATTTACATCTGCTGAAGGAATATTTTCGCACTGTTAAGTCTGAGCATCAATTTGATATTGATACCATGGTCCATAAACATGGACTTGAATTCTATGGATACATTAAACTAATAAATTTTATTAGGCTTAAGAATCTTACAGTTGAGTATATGAATTTCATATGTATTCATATACTTCTTTTTCCCAGTGCCTTGGGAAAAAGAAGAGTATTTGAAGCCAGTATTAGAAGATGACCTTTTACTTCAATTTGATGTAGAAGACCTTTATGATCCAGTGTCAGTTCCATTCTCATTCCCCAATGGACTCAGTGAAAATAACTCTGTTGTCGAAAAATTGAAACGTCTGCTGAAGCTGCATTAGCTAAAGTGCATGAGTATCTTCAAAGAATGAGACAATTTGCTCAGGATTTTGTGATGAAGGCAGATGTCAGAACCTGGTTAGCATCTACTACTGCCATTGCAGACCTTCGGGAGGATGAGGATGGTGTTTATTACAGCGTATACGGGCATTATGGAATACATGAAGAAATGCTAAAGGACAAAATACGAACAGAAAGTTACCGAGATTTTATATACCAAAATCCACATATCTTCAAAGACAAAGTAGTATTGGATGTTGGTTGTGGAACTGGAATTCTCTCTCTATTCACTGCTAAAGCTGGGGCAAAGAAGGTTCTTGGCGTTGGTCAATCAGAAATTCTTTACTAGGCAATGGATATCATAAGACTAAGTAAACTTGAAGATACTCATACTAATTAAAGGAAAAATTGAAGAATTTAATCTTCCTGTAGAAAAAGTGGATGTTATTGTATCTGAGTGGATGGGTTATTTTCTTCTTTTCAAATCTATATTAGATTCTGTTCTTTATGTAAAGAACAAATACTTGACAAAAGGAGGATCCATCTACCCTGATATTTGCACTATCAACCTTTTGGCAGTAAGTGATGTGAATAAACATGCTGATAGAATTGCTTTTTGGGATGATGTCTATGGCTTCAACATGTCCTGCATGAAGAAAGCAGTTATTCCAGAAGCTGTTGTGGAAGTTTTAGATCCTACGACTCTAATTTCAGATGTTTGTAGTATTAAGCATATAGATTGCCATAAAACATCCATCTCAGATTTGGAATTTTCTTCAGATTTTACCCTGAAAATCACAAAGACATCCTTGTGCACAGCAATTGCTGGTTACTTTGATATATATTTTGAGAAGAATTGCCACAACAGGGTCATGTTGTCTAAGAGCCCTCAGAGTACCAAAACACACTGGAAGCAAACAATATTTCTATTGGAAAAGCCATTTTCAGTTAAAGCAGGTGAATCTTTGAAAGAAAAGATCATGGTCCAGAAGAGGAAGAAAGATCCATGTTCTCTCATTGTGACCCTCACATTGAATAATTCAACTTGAACTTATGGTCTCCAGTGAAAAAGCCACAAAAGCACAACTAACTTGCCATTTTTATTGTGGGGGTGGGAGCATTGTGGGTGAAGGGGGAGGCATTTTATGTGAGCTCATGGATGATAGATCCTTTCCTAATGAGTCTCCTCAGTAGAATTGTGGCAGGAATCCAATATAATACAGCCAAGGAAAGGAATCCACTCTCAGTGGTCCACCTACATAGCTACATTCTTAGAAGTCTGGTTGGTGAGATTTAACCAAATATGACCCCTACATTAAGTTTAGCTTTATTGAAAATCACTTAAATTGGCCTAAATATGGAACAGACATGGTCTTTGTTATTGTTTAAAAATTTTGTATCACAAATTTTAAACATTACTTAGTTGTTATCTAGGTAATGTTTTATTAAACTAGTAACTACACACAAGGTATTACATATTTTATTGCAGATTTCCTCTCGGAGGAGGAGTTTTTAATTGTATTTGTTATAATATCAGTATATAATAAATTCAAGATCAAGTGTAAGGGACTAAAATATGGAAAAGCAAATCACACAAATCATATTTGAAAACTTAGTTGATTACTTTGTTGTTCTGTAATTTTCATTTTATAGCTTCTCTCTGCAAATATTCTTTTTTTTAAAAAAAAATATATTTTTTTAAATATATTTTATTGATTTTTTACAGAGAGGAAAGGAGAGGGATAGAGAGTTAGAAACATCGATGAGAGAGCGACATCAATCAGCTGCCTCCTGCACGCCCCACACTGGAGATGTGCCCGCAACCAAGGTACATGCCCTTGACCGGAATCTAACCTGGGACCTTTCAGTCCACAGGTCGACACTCTATCCACTGAGCCAAACCGGTTTTAGCTAAAAAAGTATATTTTATTGATTTTTTTTTTTTACAGAGAGGAAGGGAGAGGGATAGAGAGTTAGAAACATTAATGAGAGACATAGATCAGCTGCCTCCTGCACGCCCCCGACTGAGGATGTACCCGAAACCAAGGTACATGACTTTGACTGGAATTGAACCTGGGACTCTTCAGTCCACAGGCCGACGCTCTATCCACTGAGCCAAACCAGTTTCGGCTGCAAATATTCTTTAGCCATTTAATTTTCTAGCATTGCTCAGGAAATCTAATTTTAATATGTTTATTATAGGTTTCACAAAAGTTTTTAAAATTTGGAACAAATGTGTACTTATTTACTAATATAATACCTTCTTCAAACTAGATTTTTGTACAAAGTGAAATGTGCAACTTTGATATATCACTCTTTACAATTGTTATTTACCAATGACTCAGTTTGAAACGCAGAATAGAAAACATTTAATAAAATGTATACAACAGCCAAAAAAACAAACAAACAAACAAAAACTATAACCAGAAATCATCTCACATTTGGTAGAATGGCTGTTATAAAAAATACAAGAAATAACAAGTGCTAGCAAGGATGTGGAGAAAAGCGAATTCTTATGCAATGTTGGTGGAATGAAATTAATGCAAGTACAATGGAAAACAATAGGGATATTCTTCAAAACATTAAAAATATATATACTTTAAATGATTAAATATTGAAATATATGCTTTATATATGTTTTTCTTTAAATAAATATATTTTTATTGATTTTAGAGAGAAAGGTAGAGGGAGAGAGAGAAGATAGAAACATCAATGATGAGAAAGATCATTGATCGGCTGCCTCCTGCACACTCCCTACTGGGGACTGAGCCCACAACCCAGGCATATACTGGAAATCGAACCTGTGACCCTATTCGTAGGTTGACACTCAACCACTGAGCCTATGAACCAGTAATTCACAGTTCGATTCCTGATCCAGCAATTCCACTTCTGTGTATTCATCCAAAGAAAACAAAAAACACTAATTTGAAAATATATATGCACCCTTAAGTTCACTGTGGCATTATTTGCAATAGTCAAGAAATGGAAATAATTTAAATGTCCATTGATGGATTAATGGATAAATTGTTTTACACACATACACACACTGCAATATTATTCAGCCATAAAAAAATCTTGCCATTTGTGACAACATGAATATACCAGAGGACATTATACTAAGTGAATAATTAGAGAAAGACAAATACCCTATGATCTCTCTTAACCTATATAATCAAAGCATAATATGCAAATCAACCAAACAGTGGAACTACCAGTCAGTGGGGAGTGGGGCCAGCGAGCAAGTAGCACCAGGCCAGCCAAGGCATGTACCAGTGGGCAGAGAGAGGGGATGGTAGTGACCAGCAGTGGTAGAAGGGTAATTGGGCGCGAGAGGAGGAGCCTCTCACTGCTGGAGCTTCCCCTGATCAGTCCGCTGGTTACCTCCCACAGAGGGAGGCCAGACTGTGGCTTAGGCCTGAAGCTGTCAGTTGAAAATCCCCAGGGCTCCCAGACTGTGAGAGGATGCAGGCCGAGCTGAGGACACCCCTCTCCCCAGGGCACAAATTTTTGTGCATCAGGCCTCTAGTATGTAGATAAAAACAAAACAAGAAGAAAGAAGTCAAAGGTATAAAGAACAGATTGATGGTTGCAAGAAATGGGGCGGGAGGTGGGGGGGTTCCCTAGCTGGTTTAGGTCAGTGGATAGAGTGTCAGCCTTCAGCCCGAAAAGTCCCAGTTTCCATTCCAATCAAGGGCATATAACCCTACTGGATCTCCAGTAGGGAATGTGCAGAAGGCAGCCAGTCAATGAGTCTCTTTCATCATAAATGTTTCTATCTCTCTTTCCCTATCCTTTCCTCTCTGAAATCAATAAAAATATTAAGAAAAAAAGAGGGTGAGGGATGAATGAAATGGGAAAACCACTTTTCTTGAAATTAGTTGAAAAAAATTTAAAAATATATATTCTAGTTTTCTAAAGCCATTCAAATTTGTTTTACTAAATTTGTATTTTACTGATTTTTTCACAGAGAGGAAGAGAGAGAGATAGAGAATTAGAAACATTGATGAGAGAAAAAAACATCAATCAGCTGCCTCCTGCACACTCCCTACTGGGGATGTGCCTGAAACCAACGTACGTGCCTCTGTCCGGAATCGAACCTGGGATCCTTCAGTCCGCAGGCTGACACTTTATCCACTGAGCCAAACCGGTTTCAGCGCCATTCAAATCTGAATCAAAATTTATATTAAGTTATGCAAATTACTTTCATATTTTCTATGTGTTAAGATCCACTTTGATGTAAAATATAAATATATTTAACATTTTGATATATGTTTCTAATGAAAAACATTCCTGGAGATCAAAGACTCATATAAATCAGTCATAAGGTCCACATTCTATTTATTCGTACACAAAACCCAGCTTAATCATTTTAGTCACATATATTCATTCCTGAAAAAAAAAGGGAAGCTTTATTTCACCGGGGTTTATGTAATTAATGCCTTGATTAAAAGCAAGTATCACACCACATTTTCGAGTTCTCAGATGAGAAACGGAGGCCTAGAAAGGTAAGTGATCTATTCAGGTTTCATAGGTAGACAGTATCAAAAGCCCAAAACTTTTAACTCATTTCTTTCCAGGAGACTGTGCTATATTTCAAATGAAAAACATTCTAAATTGGATTCAATCACTGGTTTATCTGGATAGCAAATATGAGGGGACTTTTGCTTTTACATGGTTTCTAGTTCTAGAGCACATGAGAATTTATATATATTTTAAAATGCATCAGACTTAACATTTATGAAGCTTAAAACTATTTTGGCTTCTATTTTAGCTGCTGGGTATGAAATAATGTTCTGGCTATGAATAAGGTCTTAAGTAATCTAATGATTGGGCAAGCCACCACTAGTCCTAATTCCTGTCCTAATGAAGCAATGAACCCGTTTCAAGATTCTAGCTAAGTGTCTAGTAAGTCCCAAAGAATTCTGCATAAATTAAGAGTGCTCAAAGCTGAATATAGGTTTCTATTGAGAATTGCAAGCACGCCATCTGCAAAAGTCCCCTTTCTACTTCCTGGCATAATTGTTTTTCTTACATTAATCTTTTTTTGTCATTTTTCCTATTTATTTTGTTTATTGTTTGTTTTCCTCCAATAGAATATAAGCTACTCAAGGACAGGAATTTTTGTCCATTTGTTTTTTATCTATTCTCAGTTCCTTTAACTTTGATCAAAGTTAAAAATAACTATTTTTTAAAATATATTTTATTGATTTTTCACAGAGAGGAAGGGAGAGGGACAGAAAGTCAGAAACATCGATGAGAGAGAGAGACATCGATCAGCCGCCTCCTGCACGCCCCCACACTGGAGATATGCCCGCAAGCAAGGTACATGCCCCTGACCGGAATCGAACCCAGGACCTTTCAGTCCCCAGGCCAACGCTCTATCCACTGAGCCAAACCAGTCTCGGCTAAAAATAAACTATTATTAAACTAAATCTAAACAGGTAAACTTAAAAATACTTCTGAGTTTTGCTCCAAAATAGGATGGAATCTTCAGAAAAGTTATCCTAAGGTACTGGCTCTATGAATATAAAACAAGTTAGCACTCTGCTTGAAAATTCTTGTGATGCCATGACTTGAAAAATATGTAGTGAAAAAGGCTTCTGACACTAAGTGATTAAAAAAATCTAGTAGAGATGAAAAGAGAGTACATATTCACGAGTCAGAACCCTTGAAACAACTGTGGAGATGGTTGCTTGTGTTTTTTTTTCCTTTAGCTTTCCAAAAATCATGATACTTTTTACATGACTTTCCTACAATTAAAAAAAAAGGTACTTTAAATGATGATGCTCTGTTAAAAAATAAAAAACAAAAACATAGAAACCGAAACCAGTTTGGCTTGGTGGGTAGAGCGTAGGCCTGCCGACTGAAGTTTTCTGAGTTTGATTCTAGTCAGGGGCATGCATGTACCTTGGTTGCGGGCCCATCCCCAGTAGGGGGTATGCAGGAGGCAGCTGATCAATGTTTTTCTCTCATCAATTTCTAACTCTCTATTCCTCTCCCTTCCTCTCTGTAAAAAATCAATAAAATATATTTTAAAAAACATATCAAAAGACAAGATAATAAGGTTTCACTTGCTTTTCTTTTTCCTTTTTAAACACTCATATATTTTAAATCACCTCTCTGCAATCTGGCATATTGATTGCCATAATTCCAACAGGTTAAAGAATGAAAATAGCCCTAGCCAATCTGCAGGCCAAAGCTCAGTAGATAGAACATTGGCCTAAAAATAAAGAGTTCCAGGTTCAGTTATGGTCAAGAGCAAATACTAGTACCTTGTACCTAGGTTGCAGGCTCTACCATGTGTGCAGGAGGCAACCAATTGATGTCTCTCTTTCACATCAATGTTTCTTTCTCTGTGTCTTTGCCCCTCCCTTCCACTCTCTAAAATGGGAAGTGTGAGTCAGAGGAATGACAAGATAAGGGTGCATCTTTTCCCCTCTCTCTGACATTTCAACAAAACACCTACAATTCCACAAAGAAGTCCCTGATCAACACAAACTCATGCCTGAGAGACCTGCACATTGAAAGACCTAAAAGTAGGCATCTGGGAATAAATGGGGAAATGAGAAGGGAGGAAAGAGGAGATGGCCTGTAGATGCAACCCTGCATCGGAGAGCTGTGGGAGAGGGGAAAAAAAACAGTAGTAGCAGGCATTTCCTTTGACTAGGAGGAACAGAGAGGAGAGAGGAGAGGTGGGAGGCAAGAGAGCCAGCGAACACTGTCTGAGTCAGCAGACACCTGACAGATCATGGGGTTGTGTCATGCGGGCCAGGCTGTGATATTTTAAACAGAAAAGAACTACAGAACCCTGCTGCTGCTTGGATTCCCAAAACTTGCTTCCAGTTGCCCTTGGAGTTGGCTCCAGGAGCACAACCTTTTACTGTGAACCAAGAGCTGTTGCAGTAGGATCACTGTTTTCCCTCTGTGACTGATCCCAGGAACAGTACTTGGGGCAGGATCCCTCAGGGGCCAGGGGTTGCCATTATGGTGAGAGCAAAACAAACCCCACTCCCAAGCAGTGGGGGCTATTGTCTTATGGAAGCTGAGAAGGTTCAAAACTGTGAGACCACAGAGGTAAAAATCATGCAATTCAGCACCACCTAGTATAATATAGTAGAAAGATCTCTTCAAAGATAAATGCAAAAACAAAGGAGGACAGCAAAAACCATGAAGAACCACAGTAGCAATGATAACCAGAAAGAAAATTAAAAATTCCCAAAAAGCAGGCTGGAAGACAGGAATTATGTAATATAAATGACAGCGATTTCAAGATTGCAGTTCTGATAATACTCAACCAGATGTGGAAAAATACTGACAGGCAATTCAGTGCACACAGAAAACAAGTCAATGAATAAAAAGAGTATTTCTCCAAGGAAATTGAAACTAAAAAATAATCAACAAAAATCTTGGAAATGAAGCATGCAATTAAGGATATTAAGAATAAACTGCTGAGCATAGAATACAGAACCAACCAGTTAGAAGAAAGAACTAGTGATACTGAAGATAGGACTCAAGAAATGCCTCAGAGGGAAGGAGAGACCAAAGAATAAAGAAAAATGAAAGAACTCTACAAGACTTAGCTGACTCCATCAAGAAAGCAGTTTTAGAATTATAGGCATTGTGGAGAAGAAAGGAAGGGAGCATGGAATGGAGAATATATTAAAACAAATAGTGCAAGAGAACATCCCAAATGTATGGAAAGAATTAGATCCTTGAATCCAATAAGCTAACAGAAAACCTAGTTACCTCTATCCAAAGAGGACCTTTTCAAGAAAATTGATATTAAAATTGTCAAAGAAAAAATCCTCAAAGAAGGAAGTAACCTACAAAGGAAAACCCATCAGAATTTCATCCGACTTCTCACCAGAAACTCTACAAGGCAGAAGAGAGTGAAACCAAATATTCAAATGTCTGAAAGAAAGAAATTATCAGCTATGAAGAATATATCAAATATGAAGAATATATTCATATTTAAATTATACTTTAAATATGAAGGAGAAATAGACATTCTTAGACATACAGAAGCTGAGGGATTTTTATCACAAGAAAACCTCCACTGCAGGAAATACTCAAGGGATTTCTTCTACCTGAAACAAAGAACATAAGGTCACGACACTATGAGCAAGATCACTATAAAATTTAAAATAGGGATAATTTGCCGAAACTGGTTTGGCTCAGTGGATAGAGCATTGGCCTGCGGACTGAAGGGTCCTGGGTTCGATTCCGATCAAGGACATGTATCTCGGTTGCGGGCGCATCCCCAGTAGGGGGTGCACAGGAGGCGGCTGATCGATGTATCTTTCTCATCGATGTTTCTAACTGTCTATCCCTCTCCCTTCCTCTCTGTAAAAAAATCAATAAAATATATTAATAAAAATAAAATAAAATAGGGATAATTTGTGACAACAAAAACATACCAGGGGAAAAGAGAAAGATCTGTACTGGCAAAGGAAGATGAAGATCAGATGCACGCAAAAGGGAAAAAATTTGGTATATGTGCAGCTCCATTTTTTATAAATCTAATAGTAACCACACACACAAAAAAATCTCCAAACCAGGTCATATAGCTTAAAAAAAGAGGAAACAGAGGAAGGATGTTTGGAATAACACCAAATAAAAACAACAGATAGAAACATACGGGAAAAAAAAAAAATAATGGAGACACAGAGCTACCAGGAACAAAAGATAAAAGGCTATAGGAAATCCTCATACACCAATAATTACCTTAAGTGTAAATGGTCTGAATTCACCAGGAAAGAGGCACAGAGTAGCAGAGTGGATTAAAGAACAAAACCCAACCATATGCTGCCTATAAGAGACACATCTAAGTTGCAAAAACAAAGGTAGATTCAAAGTAAAAGGGTGGAAAATGATTCTCCAAGTAAATAACATCCACAAAAACGTAGGTGTAGCCATACATATATCTGACAAAATAGGTTTCAAGATAACAAGCAACAAAGATGGACACTTTATAATGATAACGGGAACACTACTTAAATATATAAAATAACTACTTAACAAAACTAAAGAGAGAAACAGATCAAAACACAATCATAGTTAGAGACCTTACTACTCTATTAACAGCTCTAGACAGATCAACCGAACAGAAAATCAATAAAGAAATGACAGCCTTAAATGAAACACTAGATCAAATGGACATAATTGACAATTACAGACCATTTCATCCCAGAACATCAGACTATACCTCCTTCTCCAGTGCACATGAACATTCTCAAGGACAGGCCATATGTTGGGTCACAGAACTAACATCAACAAATTTAAGAAGACTGAAATTATAACCAAGTATTTTTTCTGACTATGATGCTTTGAAATTAGAAATGAACTGCAAAAAATAAAGAAACCTACAAATACATGGAGATTAAACAACATAGTACTAAAAAATGACTGGGTCAAAGAAGAAATTTAAAAAAAGGTGAGATCAAAAGATATATAGGCCCTAACCGGTTTGGCTCAGTGGATAGAGCGTGTGCCTTTGGACTGAAGGGTCCCAGGTTCCATTCCAGTCAAAGGCATGTACTTTGGTTGCAGGCTCATCCCCAGTAGGAAGTGTGCAGGAGGCAGCTGATGAATGTTTCTCTCTTATTGATGTTTCTAATTCTCTATTCCTCTCCCTTCCTCTTTGTAAAAATCAATAAAATACATCTTAAAAAAAAAAAGATAGAGAGAGACATATGAGAATGACAAAACAATGTATCAAAACCTCCAGGATGCTGCGAAAGCTAGTAAGGGGGAAGTTTATATCATGACAGGCCTATCTCAAGAAACATGAGACAGAAAAAATGGCGGCGGAATAGACAGACGTGTCCAGAACCTTGTTGTTGAGCAGACAGAGAGAACAGCTGAGGGTCGCACTGGGAGTGTTTGTTGGCAAGTTAAGGGACAATTGTCCTTCAGGAGAAGGTGGGAGGACTGCTGGACGGGGCTCCCTTGAACAGGCAGCCCCGCTGCCACGGGGTTTATTTCCCCGGAGCCACCAGCGCCATCTTGCAGGGGAAACTGGATGTTTACGGAAGCCTGAAAAGCTACAGCTGCAGATCCCACCGAAAAGCCGGTAGACCCAAAACACCACTCCCCAATCAGCGCAAACACTCGGATTCAGAGGAGCTCCACACGCCACACGGAAAGGTCAGATTTCGCCTGAGATAAGGTGAGGTCTCTGGTCCCACAAAACAGAAAGATGCAAACACTGTGGGAACTGGACCAGGGGAAAGCTGCACCTATAAAAATCTGTGGGTGTTGGGCAGGGCGTGATCCCTGAATGTAGAAGGGGGCCCGCAGAGCTGTTAACAGAGGGTAGAAAGCAACCCATTTTGATCTGAGGCAGGAGAACAGCCTGGGAGTTATTAAGGTGTCCCAGCTGCTTGAACAGGAACGGGAAGGGTGAGTGCACAGATTGCACTCTTTCCTCTTCAGACCCTCGCTTCTGATTGCTAAGCCCAATACATAGGATCACCCAATTGGGGACATCCTAAGAGACTGCAGGGGAAAGTTGCTTTTCTAAAACCTGGGGATCAGAGCGCAGATTAACCATCAGAGAACCAGCTCTGGGGCAACCCACTCCCACAAACTGGTACTGAGTACCATGGAGAAAGCAGGATCTAAGAGGACATATACTCTTAGAGGTCAATTCCAAAACACTGCCACCCAGGGGATGACTCACAAACTGACTCTCACATAATCACAAAAGAATAAAGAGATTAAGACACATTGCCTGCTTAAAAACTAGGACTGGCTTTCAGCACTGAGTAGAAAGGAATAAAGGGAAATGCAATATCGTCCTGACTGGGAAACAGGCGTGCCAAACAGAACAATAGAGGAAGTGAATGACCTCCACTACTGTACATTCTATTATTTTTATTTTTTTATTCATCTTTTAATTAAAAAACTATTATTTTCTTTTTTCCTCAGTTGATTTTACCTTTTTAATGATTACATTTTTATTTTCAACCAGTATTTTTACTACTACTATTTTACCTTTTTGAAAAAAAGAAGTGTCATTTTATATTCTCTTTATTTTACTTTGGGATTAGAGTTCTACATTTTATTTTCAGCTTTCTTTGGCATTTTACTCGATCTCAACTCTACCTGTATGCCAAAACTCACTTCCTAACTTTTCCCATTTTATTGTCTTGTTTCTCTTACCCTTTTCCAAATTTAGATTTTCCCTATTCTTTCTTTTTACGTGGTTAAAACTTCACCTGACTTATATATCTAATTTCTAATCCCCTACTCCAAGTCCATACACACACCTCTTTTCTCTGTCTTCACTATCCAAAAATTGTTTTTCTGTAAGTCCTTTTGTTGTTGTTTGCTTGAACGTTGATTATATCGATTTTTTATACTTTTTTGGGAGATCGTTTTTGCTTATTCTACTTGCTTTATTTTGCTTTATGATTACTTTTTTTTTTAATCTCTGTTTTCACTCACCTCCCTTGATATTAGTTGTTATTTGTAGTTTGTATTAATCTCTGGGTACTTGTTGCTGGCATTTGTTGAGATTAGTGGCTGTTCTATTGGAGTATCCTCCTCTATATATAATTGGTTCCTCTTTTCTTATTCTCTCTCTTCTCTCTCTTGCTATCTTCTTCCTCTTCCTTTTCTTTTTCTTCTTTTCCTCTTTTTTCTCTCTTCTGCCAAATTCATCTTGGCACTTATTTCTTTTCTTTTTTTCTCCTTTCTCTCTTATTCATTCTCTACTTACCCCTAATTTGTCTTTCACTGGTGGTCAACTTATTTGTGGTTATTAACATTATGAATACATTTCTGTTCAGTGCCTTGTGTGTTGTACCTAGTCGTGTTGTATTTTGTACCTTTAAATCAATGCAGGAGAGAGAACTATATAACTAGACACTCGCAGAAGAAAGACCATGGGCAGATGAAGAAACAGCCTGCATCTGAAAGAAAAGCAGGCATCACCAGAAAAGGAAGTAAATGAAATAGAAGCAAACAACCTGCCAGAGAAAGAGTTCAGAGAAATGGTCATAAGGTGGCTGAAAAGAATGGAAGACAAATTCGACAATATGAGTAAGATCCAAGAGGAAATGAAAAAGAATTCACAAGAAATGAAAAATGACATCGCTGCTGTAAAGAACTCAATAGAAAGCATCAAAGGTAGACTAGAAGAAGCAGAGGACCACATCTTCTAATGAGCTAGAAGACAAGGTAGGAAAAAATACCCACGTACAGTAGCTTATAGAAAAAAAAAATTAAAAAGCAAGAGGGAAAAAAAAAGGGAAAAGAAAAAAAAAATAAAAAAAATAAAAAAATAAAAAGCAAGAGGAGAGCCTAAAGGAACTTTGGGATAACACAAAACAAAACAAAACAACATCTGCATAATTGGGATTCCAGAAAGAGTAGAAATTGAGCAAGGAATAGAAAATCTGTTTGAAGAAATGACAGAAAACTTCCCTGATATAGGAAGGAAACTCCCACACAAATCCAAGAAGCTCACAGAGTCCCAAGCAAAATGACCCCCAAAAGACCTGTGCCAAGGCACATTATAATTAAACTGGCAAACAACAAAGACAAAGTAAGAATGGTAAAATCAGCCAGAGAGCCAAAACCGGTTTGGCTCAGTGGATAGAGCATCAGCCTGCAGTCTGAAAGGTCCCAGGTTCGATTCTGGTCAAGGGCACATACCTTGGTTGCAGGCACATCCCCAGTAGGGGGTGTGCAGGAGGCAGCTGATCAATGTTTCTCTTTCATTGATGTTTCTAACTCTCTATCCCTCTCGGTAAAAAATCAATAAAATATATTTAAAAAAAAAAAAGCAGCCAAAGTAAGACAGAAAGTTACCTACAAAGGAACCCCCATCAGACTAGTGACTGATTTCTCAACAGAAATTCATCAGGCCAGAAGGAATGGAATGAAATATATAAAGTCATGCAAAGGAAGGGTCTGAATCCAAGAATACTGTACCCAACAAGGCTTTAAATCAAAATTGAAGGTGAAATCAGGAGATTCACAGACAAAAAAGGACTAAGGGAATATATTACCACCAAACCAGCAATGCAAGAAATGTTAAAGGGTCTGCTGTAAAAAAATAAATAGGAAGCAAAGAGGGAACAGAGGGGTAAAGAATAACAATGGCAAGAGATAAGTACCTATCAATAATAATTATAAATGTAAATGGTTTAAATGCTCCAATCAAAAGACATAGGGTAACAGAGTGGATAAGAAAATGTGACCCATATACAGTGGTACCTCGAGATACAAGTGCCCTAACATACAAGATTTTTGAGATACGAGCCGTCGAGTGAGCGATTTTTGCTTTGAAATATGAGCAACATTTGAGATAGGAGTAATCACGTGGATCGGCCAGCTGCACACGACCCACCAGTTTACCGCGACTCGAGCATCTCATAGTTTCCCACGCCTCAAGGTTACGGAATGAATTAAACTTGTATCTTGAGGTACCACTGTATCTGCTGTCTACAAGAAATCCACCTCACAAAAAGAGATGCACATAGACTGAGGGTGAAGGGATGGAAGACAGTTTTTCAGGAAAATAAAAAAAAATCTGGGGTTGTAATACTTATATCAGACAAATTAGATCTCAAAGTGAAGGACATAACAAGAGATAAGGAAGGCCACTTCATAATACTAAAGGGAGCAATCCAACAAGAAGAAATAACTCTAATAAACATATACGTACCCAATACAGGAGCACCTAAATGTATAAAAAAACTCCTGGAGAATATTAAGGGAGAGTTTGACAGCAATACAATCATAGTAAGGAGACTTGAATACCCCACTGTCACATTGAATAAATCCTCTAAACAAAAAAATCAGCAAAGAAACATCGATCCTAAATGACTCACTAGACCAGATGAAATTAATTGACATCTTCAGAATATCTCAGGCCAAAGTCACAGAATATATATTCTTCTCAAGTCTACATAGGTCATTTTCAAAAACAGACTATATGTTGGCTCATTGGCAAAGTTTCTTCAAATTCAAGAAGATAGAAATCATATCAAGCATCTTCTCAGATCACAGTGGCATAAAACTGGAAATCAACAACAATAAAAACAATACAAAGAAATCAAACACATGGAGACTAAACAGGATGCTATTAAACAATGACTGGGTAACCAGAGAGATCAAGGAAGAAATAAAAAACATCATGGCAACAAATGACAATGACAAGACAACAATACACAATTCATGGGACACAGTGAAAGCAGTCTTGAGATGGAAGTTCATAGCTCTACAAGTCTTCTGCAAAAAAACAGAAAACAATGGTAATACATTTCCTAACCCTACAACTCAAAGAGCTAGAAAAAGAGCAACAAGAAAAGCCCAGTGTAAGCAGAAGGAAGGAAATAGTAAAGATCAGAGAAGAGATAAAAACCATAGAGACCAAAGAAACAACTCAAAAGATCAACAAATCCAAGAGCTGGTCCTTTGAAAGAATAAAGAAGATTGATGGACCACAAGCAGGCTCACCAAGAAGCAAAGAGAAAAGACCCAAATAAAATCAGAAATGAAAGAGGAAAAAATAACAACAGACCCCAATGAAATACAAAGGATTGTTAAAAAATACTATGAACAACTCTATTCCAACAAAATGGATAATCTGCAGGAAATAGACATATTCCTAGAAATATATAACCTTCCAAAATTCAATCAGGAAGAATCTAAACATCTCAATAGGCCAATAATTATGGAAGAAATTGAAGCAGTCATCAAAAAGCTGCCAGCAAACAAAAGCCTGGGACCAGATGCTACAAAGGAGAGTTTTACCAAACATTCAAGGAAAAATTAAAACCTATCCTCCTCAGAATATATTCAAAAATATTCAAGAAGAAGGAACACTTCCAAACACCTTCTATGAAGCCAGCATCACCCTAATACCAAAACGCAATGAAAGAGAATTACAGGGCAATATCTCTCATGAACATAGATGACAAAATCCTCAACAAAATTCTAGCAAATCGGTTCCAACAGTACAACAGAAAGATCATACACCATGACCAAGTAGGATTTATCCCAGGAATGCAAAGATGGTACAATATACGCAAATCTATAAATGTGATACATCACATAAATAAATTGAAAGATAAAAAATCACATAGTCAAGAATCCAAGATGGCAGCATAGGTAAACACCTACACTGCTGCCTTGCACAACAATTTCAAAACTACAACTAAAAGACAAAACGAACATCATCCAGAACCACAGGAAAGCTGGCGGAGTGGAAATTCTACAACTAGAGGGAAAGAGAGGGGATCAAGGCGACCCAGAGGAGCTGCAAAAAGCTGAGGTACGGTGACATGCGGGCATGGAGAGAGTGAGTGATGGTGAACCTGGCTGGCTTTCTCTGGCGGGAGGGAGACTGAGACACTCAAAGGCATTGAACTCCTTATTCTACAACACTAAACCCCTGATCCAGCCGAAACTCATTGGAGGGGTGGGGGTTTGGACTGTGAAGTGGGAGAAGTGCACGGAAATTTAGGAGAGTCACAAAAGAGCAGAAGTCTGGTGGCGTGCACGGCACTGCGTCGCAGGGGACAGACTGCTGATTGTGCCGCTGGCTTTCAAGAGTTGGCGGGAGACAGACCCTCCCAACTGTGCCACTGCTAACTTCACTAAACCCCAGTTTTGGGAGAAACCCTGGAGACCCAGACTCGTGTGGTCCCAAAGCGCATGGGAGCCAGAAAGGCAGCAGTTTAGAGGCACTGCGAGAGAGTGCACGCACGCGCAAACAGGGACCCCTCCACCGACTACCCAGTCACATGAGACTCAGGGGCCGTGGAGGGAGGCCCCACTGGAAGGCAAGGCAGTCCCTTAAGCCCTGAGACTCCACCCATCCCAAGCTCAAGAGAGGCTTTTGCGGTTTTTCAAGTCTGGTATCATAAGGCTGAATCCAACACAGAAGTTCTCCCAGCATAGTGAAAATGCCAAGACAAGGGAAGGGATCACAAACAAAAGAAATGGAGGGAAAAAAACGACTGGATACCGAGTTCCAAACCACGCTTATAAAGTTTTGTAAGAATATGCTAGAAAAGATGGATAAATTTAGCAAGTCCCAAGAGGCGATGCAAAAGGATGAACTAGAGATGCAAAAGTTCCAACTAGAGATGATAAAGGACCAAATAGAAATTAAACATACACTGACTGAAAAAAAAATTATACAGAGTCCTAACAGCAGACTAGAGGAAGGCAAGAATCAAGTCAAAAATTTGAAATATAAAGAAGCAGAAAACACTCAACTGGAAGAGCAAGAAAAGAAAAGAATCCAAAAATGTGAAGATAATGTAAGGAGCCGCTGGGACAGCTTCAAGCGTACAAACATCAGAATTGTGGGGGTGCCAGAAGAAGAGAGAGAGCAAGATACTGAAAACCTATTTAAAGAAATAATGACTGAGAACTTCACACATCTGGAAAAGAAATAGACTTACAAGTCCAGGAAGCACACAGAACCCCATATAAAAGGAATCCAAAGAGGACTACACCAAGACACATCATCATTAAAATACCAAGAGCAAAAGACAAAAAGAAAATACTAAGAGCAACAAGAGAAAAACAATTAATTACCTACAAGGGAGCACCCATACAACTGTCAGCTGATTTCTCAACAGAAATGATGCAGGCCAGACCGGAGTGGCAAAAAATATTCAACACGATGAATAGCAAGAACCTAAAACCAAGAATACTCTATCCAGCAAAGCTAACATTCAGAATTGAAGGGCAGATAAAGAGCTTCACAGATAAGAAAAAGCTAAAGGAGCTCATTACCACCAAACCAGTGTTATATGAAATGCTGAAAGGTACTCTTTTAGAAGAGGAAGAAGAAAAAGGTAAAAGCCAAAAAATTATGAACAACAAATACATATCTATCAACAAGTGAACCTAAAAATTAAGTGAATTAAAAAGTTGATCAACAGAATAAACTAGTGAATATACTAGAATCAGGAGCACAGAAAGGGAGTGGACTGATAATTCTCAGGGGAAAAGGGGGGAGGGAGGTACAGGGAGTGTCTGGACAAAAATCATACACCTATGGATTCATCAATGGGGGAAAAGGTAAGGGTTGAGGGAGGGGTTAAAGCAGGGTGGAGCGGAGTTTTGGAGGGGGAAAAAAGAGAGACAAATGTAATAATTTGTATAATAAAGATTTAATTTAAAAAATTCACATAGTGAGGGAGAATCTAAGATGGCGGCATAGGTAAACACCTACACTGCTGCCTTGCACAAGTTTCAAAACTACAACTAAAAGACAGAACGGACATCATCCAGAACCACAGGGAAGTTGGCTGAGTGGAAATTCTACAATTAGAGGGAAAGAGAGGGGCTCATAGAAACCCAGAGGAGCTGCAAAAAGCTGTAACACAGAGACACACGGGTGGAGAGAGTGGGTGGTGGAGAACCTGGCTGGCTTTCTCTGCCGGGGGGTAGTGGGGGAGAGACAGAGACTCTCAACAGCATTGAACCCCTTATCCTATGACCCTAAACCCCAGATCCAGCCGAAACTCATACGGGGGGGAGTTTGGACTTTGAAAAGGGAGAGGTGCACGGAAATTTAGAGGAGTCTCAAAAGATCAGAGGACTGGTGGCGCGCATGGCACTTCGCATAGTACAGATTGCTGATTGTGCTGCTGGCTTTCGCGAGTGGGCAGGAGATAGACCCTCCCAACTGTGCCACTTCTGACTCCACTAAGCCCCTGTTTAGGGCTAAACCCTGGAGACTTAGACTCATGCGGTCCTGGTGCGCAGGGGAGCTGGAAAGGTAGCGGTCTAAAGGCACTGCGGGGGCACGTGCACAAGGACCGCTCTAGCAATTACCCAGTCACGTGAGACTCAGGAGCCGTGGAGGGCGGGGCCAACTGGAAGACAAGGTGGTCCCTAAAGCCCTGAGACTCCACCCATCCCAAGCTCAACAGAGGCTTCTTCGGTTTTTCAAGTCTGGTATCATGAGGCTGAATTCAACACAGAAGTTTCCCCGGTATAGTGAAAATGCCGAGACAAGGGAAGGGATCACAAACAAAAGAAATGGAGGGAAAAAAACGAGTGGATATAGAGTTCAAAACCATGCTTATAAGGTTTTTCAAGAATATGCTAGAAAAGATGGATAAATTTATCAAGTCTCAAGTGGAGATGCAAAAGGACCAACTAGAGATGCAAAAGATCCAACTAGAGATGATGGATAAATTTAGCGAGTCCCAAGAGGAGATGAAAAAGGACTAACTAGAGACACTGACTTAAATAAAAAATATTATATAGAGTCCTAACAGCAGACTAGAGGAAGGCAAGAATCAAGTCAAAAATTTGAAATATAAAGAATCAGAAAACACTCAACTGGAAAAGCAAGAAGAGAAAAGGATCCAAAAATGTGAAGATAATGTAAGCAGCCTCTGGGACAGCTTCAAGCGTACCAACATCAGAATTTTGGGGGTGCCAGAAAAAGAGAGAGAGCAAGATACTAAAAACCTATTTAAAGAAATAGTGACTGAAAACTTCACACATCTGGTAAAAGAAATAGACTTACAAGTCCAAGAAGCACACAGAACCCCATATAAAAGGAATCCAAAGAGGAACACACCAAGACACATCATAATTAAAATACCAAGAGCAAAAGACAAAGAGAGAATCTTAAAAGCAGCAAGAGAAAAACAGTTCATAACCTACAAGGGAGCACCATACAACTGTCAGCTGACTTCTCAACAGAAACAATGCAGGCCAGTCGGGAGTGGCAAGAAATATTCAACGTGATGAATAGCAAGAACCTACAACCAAGAATACTCTATCCAGCAAAGCTATCACTCAGAATTGAAGGGCAGATAAAGAGCTTCACAGAGAAGAAAAAGCTAAAGGAGTTCATCAACTCCAAACCAGTATTATATGAAATGCTGAAAGGTACTCTTTTAGAAGAGGAAGAAGAAAAATGTAAATGCCAAAAAATTATGAACAACAAATACATATCTATCAACAAGTGAATTAAAAATTAAGTGAATTAAAAATTTGATCAACAGAATAAACTGGTGAATATAATAGAATCAGGAGCACAGAAAGGGAGTGGACCGATAATTCTCAGGGGGAAAGGGGTGAGGGATGTACAGGGAGAGACTGGACGAAAATCATACACCTATGGATGAGATCAATGGGAGGGAGGTAAGGGCAGAGGGAAGGGTAGGAGTTGGATGGAGGGGTGCTATGGAGGGGAAAAAAGAGAAACAAATGTAATAATCTGTATAATAAAGATTTAATTGAAAAAAAAAAAGAATGGCAATCATCAACAAATCAACAGACAAATGTTGGCAAGGATGCGGAGAAAAAGGAACCCTCGTGCACTGCTGCTGGGATTGCAGACTGGTGCAACCACTGTGGAGAACAGTATGGAGTTTCCTCAAAAAATTAGAAATGGAACTCCCGTTTGACCCAGCAATCCCACTCTTAAGAATATATCCTAAGAAACTAGAAACAGCAATCAGAAAGGATTTATACACCCCTACGTTCATAGCAGCACAATTTACAATATCTACAATTTGGAAACAGCCTAGGTACCTGTTCAGCAGATGAGTGGGTCAGAAAACTATGGTATATCTACACAATGGAATTCTATGCTGCCATTAAAAAGAAGGAATTCTTACCATTTGCAGCAACCTGGATGGAACTGGAGAGCATTATGCTAAGTGAAATAAGCCAGTCAATGAAGGAGAAACATCACATGATCTCACCCATTTGTGGATAATAAAGAACATTATAAACTGATGAACAAAAAGATAGATACAGAGGCAGTAAAGCATCAAAGAGACTGTCAAATTACAGCAGGAAGCTTAGGGTGAGGTGGGGTAAATAAGAGATCAACCAATGGCCTTGTATGCATGCATATAAGTAAAACCAATGAACACAAGACACTGGGGGGTTAAGGGTCTGCCTGGGAGTGGGGTGGGGGCAATGGGAAGATATGTATACACGTAATACATTCATAAAAAATTAAAAAAAAAATAAAGCAAAAAAAAAAAAAAGCCAAAACCGGTTTGGCTCAGTGGATAGAACATCAGCCTGTGGACTGAAAGATCCCAGGTTCGATTCCAGTCAAGGGCATGTACCTTGGTTTTGGGCAGCTGAATGATGTTTCTAACTCTCTATCCCTCTCCCTTCCTCTCTGTAAAAAAAATCAATAAAATATATTTTTAAAAACATAGAGCAGAATTAAATGAAATAGAGAAGAAAAAGACTATAAAAATTAGTAAAAGGAAAAGTTGGTTCTTTTGAAAAGATTAATAAAATTGACAAACCCTTGGCTAGACTCATTAAGGAAAAAAGGAAAAGATTTAAATAAAAAAAAATCAGAAGTGAAGAAGTCACCACACACATCACAGATATACAAAGGATCATACTAGAATATTTTGAAGTAATATTCAATAACCTAGAAGAAATGGGTAAATTCCTAGAAATACATAACCTTCCTCGACTAAATCATGAAGAATTGGAAAATCTAAATAGACTGGTCAGCAGTAAGGAAATTGAAACAACTATCAAAACCTCCCAAAAAATGAAGTTTAGGATCCGATGGCTTCACCAGTGAATTCTACCAAACATTCAAATATTTAAAACCTATCCTTCTCAAACTCTTCCAAAAACTTAAAGACGAGGCAATACTTCCTAACACATTCTACAAGGCCAATATAACCCTGATACCAAAACCTGGCAAAAATAGCACACAAAAAAGAAAACTACAGACCAATTTCTTTGTTAAATACAGATGCAAAAATCCTAAACAAAATACTAGCAAATCAAATATAATAGTACATCCAAAAAATAATATATTACAATCAAGTGAGGTTCATTCCAGGGGCACAAGGATGGGTCAACATACATAAATCAATTAACGTAATACCCCTCATTAACAAAAAAAGGATACAAATAATATGATCTTATCAATAGAGCAGAAAAATCATTTGATAAGATACATCAATCTATGATTAAAACACTCAATGATATAGGAATAGAAGGAAAGTACCATATGAAAAACTCTCAGCTAATATCATACTCAATGGTGAAAAACTGAAAGCTTTTCCTCTAAGATCAGGAACAAGACAAGGATGTCCACTCTCACACTCATTTAAATTTTTTTAAAAAAATTGATTTCAGAGAGAAAAGTAGAGGGAGAGAAAGATAGAAACATTAATAATGAGAGAGAATCATTGATCAGCTGCTTATTGCACGTCCCACACTGGGGATCAAACCTGCAACCCAGGCATGTGCCCTGACCAAGAATTGAATCGTGACTTCCTGGTTCATAGGTTGACACTTAATCACTGAGTGATGCTGGCCAGGCCACTCTTCATTACTCCTATTCAACATGGTGCTGGGAATCCTAGCCAGAGCAATAACGCAAGAAATTAAGAATAGAGCTACCATATGACCTAGTAATCCCACTCTTGGATATATTCCCCCAAAATCAAAATTATATATTTGCAAAGATATATGCACCCCTATGTTCATTGCAGCATTATTCATGGTGGTCAAGACATGGAAACACTCTGTGTCCTGCAATAGAGAACTAGAAAATGTAGTACACAATGGATTACTACTCAGTCACTGGAAAGGATGAAATAGTGCTATGTGCAACAACATGAATGGTCCTTGAGAACATTATGCTAAGTGAAATAAAGCAGTCAGAAAAAGCTAAGAACCATATAATTTCTACTCATATGTTGGATATAAAACTGAAACTCAGGAACACAAATAGCAGGGTGGTGGTTGACAGAGGGAAGAGTCATGGGGGTAAATGGCATCCTAATATAAGGTGACAGAAGATTTGACTTTGGATGGTGGACACATTGTGCAACATACAGATCTTGTAACAGAAACACACACCTGAAACCTGTATGTTCATGTTGACCAATTTCATCCCAATCAATTAAAAAAAGTGAACAGGAAAAATATCCTTGGTAAGGATTAACAACAACAACAACAAATAATGAAAACAACTTGACTGATAAACTTTGCTGAATATCTACAGCTAAAAAGCACCAATGCTGTAAAGCCTGATCACTTCTTGGCTATATTTTATAGATCAAGCCATTAGCTTCATTAGGTTACTGATTCTGTTAGAACCTTAGCTTCTCCCCAAGCTAAAACAAGCATATAATTTTGTAATTGTGAAGCCAGATTATTCCATCATTAGAGGCCTGGTGCATGAAATTCATGCACAGGAGGTGTATCCTTCAGAACATGAACATGACGTTCATGTTCATGTTCTGCCTCGTCTCTCCCCAAAAGCCTCTCCTTGAGATACTGGTCCATCACTGCTCCTCTTCACCACCCCACACCTTCCTGATGGTCTCCACAGGCCTTTGTGAAAAGACAGGGAAGCTGAGGCCAGAGGGGCCTAGAGTCAGAAATGGGGGTGGGAAGAGCAAGAGAGGAGAGTGGGAGAGGGAACGAGACCAAATATAGATTCCAGTAGGATCGGGCCTAAACGGGCAGTTGGACATCCCTCTCACAATCCAGGACTGCTGGCTCCCAACTGCTCACCTGCTCGCTTTCCTGATTGCCCCTAACCACTTCTGCCTGCCACCCTGATAACCCCCTAACCACTCCCCTGCTAGCCTGATTGATGCCTAACTGCTCCCCTGCCAGCCTGTTTGCCCCTAACTGCCCTCCCTTGCAGGCTTGGTCCCCCCACCCCCAACACTCTCCCCTGCAAGCCTGGATCCCCCCCACCCCAACTGCCCTTCCCTAAGGCCCGGTTGCCCCCAACTTCCCTCCTCTGCTGGTCTGGTCACCCCCAACTGCCCTCCCCTGCAGGCTTGATCTCTCCCAACTGTCTTTTCTTACAGGACTGGTCCCTCCCAACTGCCTTCCCCTGCTGGTCTGATCACCCACAACTACCCTCCTTTGCAGGCCTGGTCCCTCCCAACTGCTCTCCCCTGCTGGCCTGATTGTCCACAATTGCCCTCCCCTGCAGGCCTGATCCCTTCCAACTGCACTCCTCTGATAGCCATCTTGTGGTGACCATTTTGTGTCCACATGGGGGCAGCCATCTTTGACCACATGGAGGCAGTAGAGTGATGGTTAATTTGCATATTACTCTATTAGCTAGGATAGAGGCCTGGTGCATGAGTGGGGGCCAGCTGGTTTGCACTGAAGGGTGTCCCATATCAGGGTGGGTGTTCTCTTGGGGCATGGGGTGGCCTGGGCGAGGGGCCTGTGGTCGTTTGCAGGCTGGTTACGCCCCCTGGGGACCCAAGTGGAGGTCCTGGTATCTGGGATTTATTTATCTTCTATAATTGAAACTTTGTAGCCTTGAGTGGAGCCAAGCCTCCTGATCACTCCTTGTCCACAGCCATTTTTGTTGGGATTTATTTATCTTCTATAATTGAAATTTTGTAGACTTGAACAGAGGCCAAGACAGGCCAGGGCTGCAGAAGCTTGGCTTCCTCCTTTGCCAGGGGCAACTCAAGCTCTGTGTCTGTTGCCATTTTTGTTGGGATTTATTTATCTTCTATAATTGAAACTTTGTAACCTTGAGCAAAGGCCACGGCCGGTCAGGGTGTGCTGGAAGCTTGGCTTCCTGCATTGCTGGGGAAACCTAAGCCTCTTGCTTGCTCTGTGGCCACAGCCATCTTGATTGGGTTAATTTGCATACTCTCCCCTGATTGGCTGTATGTGTGGCTTGTGGGTATAGTGGAGTGATGGTTAATTTGCATATTACTCTTTTATTAGATAGAATGTTTATAAGTTCCCACCATCATCTTCAGTCACTATTCAAAATTTAAGTTCTTTTTGTCATGCTATTTGTGCTGCTCACATCTTTGCTTCCCATTCCCATTCTTGACTTCTAGTGGAGCATACCAATAGGGCTTTTGGTGCAGATCTCCCATGATTTCCTTCAGCTACATCCTTTCTTTAGTATGATGAGTGATATTTTTCCCAGAATGACACACCCAAGTCCCTTCTGTTACAAACATTCTGGAGCCATCACTACTCTCTCTTCCTTTACAAATCTTTCCACTCTGGCTTCAGAGATTTTCCATGAAGAACAGATTTCCCCTCTACATATTTAATATTCACTGAATACTTTCCATCTGGCTCTCCCCTGAGGACTCCTAACTTTTTTAATTAGAATTCTTCCATGAGTACATTGTTTGTCCCTGTCTGTAATGGAAGCTGTTCACTCTGTAGAAGGCAATATATCTGGAATTAGGTAATATATCAGAAATTAGGGTCTCTATTTACCTATATTTCCAGTATTTATTCACTAATTTTTGGTAAAAATCTTTGCTTCCTTTGGACTTCAGTCATTTGTGACCCACTCTCTAGCCATAATTATCTACTCTTATTTTTTCGGCCTCCTTTTTGGATGGAAAAGTAAATCAAACTAACTTTTCTTGGTCTCCACGTGGAGGAGTTGGTAAACTTTTTCTGTAAAGGATTACATAGCATATATTTTTCTTTGCTGGCCATGTGGTCTCTGTTACACTCTTCAATTCTGCTACTGTAGTGTAAAAGCAGTTATCGACAGTAGTAAACAAAAGGGCATGGCTATGTGCCAACCCCTGTCCAAATATATGCCAGTTGATATGACAGAGGCTTTACATGTATTATCTCATGAGAAACTACCATAACAATTTCCTTCAAGGTTTAGGGTAGTAAACAATGAAAGTTAAGCACCTAGCATAGTGACTGGCCTGCCTATTGTAGATGCCTGATAGATTACTACTGCAAATGATAATAATCTTAAGTGACTCTGCAAGATGGTTATATTATGCATGAGGAAATGGAGACTCAGGAACATCAAATAACTTGTGCAGGGAGTAAGTAAAAAATACTGATTCAAAAGCCTTAATTGTCTGCTCTATTCTTTCCCAATGAATGCAGTTTTGATTGAATTTGATCTAACTGTATAAATCTAGGTGAAATGAATAGTAAATTCCAGGAAATATGGATCTGGAATTTAGAGGAGTAATGAGAATAGATTTAAATTTTGTCTTCTCCTTTTAATTTCTTTTTTTCCCTTCTTTTTAAAAAAATATATTTTGTTGAATTTTTACAGAGATGAAGGGGGAGAGATAGAAAGTTAGGAACATTGATGAGAGAGAGAGAGACATTGATCAGCTGCTTCCTGCACGCCCCCTACTGGGGATGTGCCTGCAACCAAGATACATGCCCTTGACCAGAATCAAACCTGGGACCTTTCAGTCTGCAGGCCGACGCTCTATCCACTGAGCCAAACCGATTTTGGCTCCTTTTAATTTCTTAATTAATGATCCTCATCAGTTATTAGCACATCAAAATAGTACTAAAATAATAATTAACCTTTGTTACTAATGTAAACACAATTTTTTCTCTGACAAAGCAAAAAAAAAAAGCTCTAATAATTCTTAATAAAAGTAGAAGGCATAAACACACACACACACACACACACACACACACACACACACACAGCTATTAAATTGAGAATTAACGTGTTACTCGTCAGTTAAGGCAGAATTGCTGGTCTTGGCTAGATAGCATGGTTGATTAGAGCATTGTCCTCACACCTCAAGATTATGGGTTTGATCCTCAGTAAGGGCACATGCAAGAATCAATTAATGAATGCATAAATAAGTGGAACAATAAAAATTGATGTTTCTCTCTCCCTCTCTAAAATAGATTAAAATTTATTTATTTATTTTTTTTTAAAGAAAGGCTTTCATGCCTTGGGTGATTTAGCTCAGTGTATAGAGCATTGGACTGCGGACTGAAGGATCCTAGGTTTGATTCCAGTCAAGGGCACATGCCCAGGTTGCGGGCTCGATCCCCAGTGTGGTGCATGGAGGCAGCTGATCAATGATTCTCTCTCAACATTGATGTTTCTATCTCTCTCTCCTTCTCCCTTCATCTCTGAAATCAATAATACACACACACACACACACACACACACACACACACATATATACATATACATATATATGAAAGGCCTTCTGCTCTGGCCCTGTCTAAAGTAGATTTGAATCCTGTATTAACCAATGTCACCCCAATAAATTCAATTAAAGAAAACTGAGGCATTAATCATTCCATGGTATTACTATCATAGAATTGTTCACAACCATATTTAATGCTCTAGAATTAACTCAAATAATTTTGTTACATACATTGCACAGGGAAAAAATATAGATAAGATTCCCAGAGATTTGCAGATATGCTCAAGCATATCTTCAGGACTGGAGAGGGGACCAGCTAGTGTTAAATGATTCTATAATTTAGAAAACCCAGAGATGGAACAATGACCAGAAACATGAAAGCTGAAAATTGGTAGAATAAACTTGTAAAAGTGCTGCTTAATTACTTGTTTGATTCACTAACAATTATTTACTATTACTACTGTCTAGGTACCAAAGATATAGTAGTGAATACAGTAAATTTCTTGTCTTTATGAGTTTCTATGTATGGAAGATGGATAGTAAGCACATAAATAGACAGTAAATGTCAGTGACCAGAGTATGGGAAAATTTTAAAACAGGACAAGATGATATAACATGAGTTCTGTTTTAAATAAGGTAGAAAGGGAACACTGAATTAACAACACTAGCCATAGCATATAGCAGAAATAAAGTTAGTTTCCTGAGAACCTCTGTTCACATTTGTGTCAACTGATCAACACTTTTCCTAATGTTTGTTTCTGTTTAGACACCTTATTCAATATGTCATTGACTCATTAACATTGAACTCATGACCAATACCTCTACAACTCATGCTTGAACATGGCTTATGTTACATGTATTTTCTCCAAAAGGCAGTGGTTTCACCTCTACTCTGTCTGCTAAGTCTTTCCTTCTGGCTGTCAAAACCGCTCTGGCCTATAGCCTGGAAAACTAAGAATGGCAGGTGTTTATATGAGCAGAATTACATTCTTTTGGTCAAAAGCAACAGCTATGTGTACTGCTGTCAATAGAAAGATCATACCCCTCAAGGACCAGACACACAACTAAGGTCACTGCTTCACATAACTTCATGTTGTGCACCAATAAATGGCAATCAATGGTCTGTAGGCATTGGCCCTTATGTGGCTCTCTGACACTGGCCCCTGAAAGTGCTGGGCAGTTCTCCCAATACTGACCCTTGCTCCATTTCTCCTCTATCTTGCAAATGACGTCCTCCCTAATTCCCAGTTCTTTTTTCTTTTTAAAATATACTTTTATTGATTTCAGAGGAGAAGTGAAAAGAGAAAAAAACATCAGTGATGAAAGAGAATCATTGATTGGCTGCCTCCTGCACGGCCACCACTGAGGATCCAGCCTGAAACCTGGGCATGTGCCTTTGACCGGAATCAAACCTTGGACCTTTCAGTCCACAGGCCTATACTCTATCCACTGACCAAACCAGCTAGGACCCTGACCCCAGTTCTTACCGACCTTAGGGGAGAACATCATTTGGAAAGAGAGAAGATATACTGGTTCCACATAAAGAAATAAAGTACATTTATTTCTTTTTTTCCCTCCATAGCAACCTTCCACCCAGCTCCCACCCTCCCTCTGCCCTTACCTCCCTCCCATTGACCTCATCCATAGGTGTATGATTTTTGTCCAGTCTCTCCCTGTACACCCCTCACACCTTCCCCCCTGAGAATTATCAGTCCACTCCCTTTCTGTGCTCCTGATTCTATTATATTCACCAGTTTATTCTGTTGATCAAATTTTTAATTCACTTAATTTTTAATTCACTTGTTGATAGATATGTATTTGTTGTTCATAATTTTTTATCTTTACCTTTTTCTTCTTCCTCTTCTGAAAGAGTACCTTTCAGCATTTCATATAATACTGGTTTGGAGTTGATGAACTCCTTTAGCTTTTTCTTCTCTGTGAAGCTCTTTATCTGCCCTTCAATTCTGAGTGATAGCTTTGCTGGATAGAGTATTCTTGGTTGTAGGTTCTTGCTATTCATCACGTTGAATATTTCTTGCCACTCCCGTCTGGCCTGCATAGTTTCTGTTGAGAAATCAGCTGACAGTCGTATGGGTGCGCCCTTGTAGGTTCTTCTCTTGCTGCTTTTCATATTCTCTCTTTGTCTTTTGCTCTTGGTATTTTAATTATGATGTGTCTTGGTGTGGTCCTCTTTGGATTCCTTTTATTTGGGGTTCTGTGTGCTTCTTGGACTTGTAAGTCTATTTCTTTTACCAGATGTGGGAAGTTTTCAGTCATTATTTCTTTAAATAGGTTTTCAGAATCTTGCTCTCTCTCTTCTTCTGGCACCCCCACAATTCTGATGTTGGTATGCTTGAAGCTGTCCTAGAGGCTCCTTACATTATCTTGACATTTTTGGATTCTTCTCTCTTCTTGCTTTTCCAGTTGAGTGTTTTCTGATTCTTTATATTTCAAATTTTTGACTTGATTCTTGCCTTTCTCTAGTCTGTTAGGTCTCTGTATACTATTTTTTATTTCAGTCAGTGTATGTTTAATTCCTAGTTGGTCCTTTTTCATCTCTAATTGGTTCTTTTCCATCTCTAGTTGGATCTGTTTCATCTCTAGTTCGTTCTTTTTCATCTCCAGTTGGTTCTTTTTCATCTCCTCTTGGTTCTCGCTAACTTTATCCAACTTTTCTAGGATATTCTTGAAAAACCTTATAAGCATGGTTTTAAACTCTATATCCAGTCATTTGTTTTCCTCCATTTCTTTTGTTTGTGATCCCTTCCTTGTCTCGGCATTTTCACTATGCTGGGAGAACTTCTGTGCTGGATTCAGCCTTATGATACCAGACTTGCAAAACTGCAGAAGCCTCTCTGGTGAGCTTGGGATGGGTGGAGTCTCAGGGCTTAATGGACTGCCTTGCCTTCCAGTCGACCCCGCCCTCCACAGCCCGAGTCTCACATGACTGGGTAATCACTGGAATGGTCCCTGTGCCGCAGTTCTCTCGCAGTGCCTCTAGACTGCTGCCTTTCCGGCTCCCCTGAACTCCGGGACCATATGAGTCTGAGTCTCCAGGGTTATGCCGAAAACCAGGGTTTAGTGGCATTAGAAGTGACGCAGTTGGGAGGGTCTGTCTCCCGCCCTCTTGTGAAAGCCAGCGGCACAATCAGCAGTCAGTCCCTTGTGCGCACCAGACTTCCGATCCTCCGCAACTCACCTATATTTCCACGCACTTCTCCCTTTTCACAGTCCAAACTCCCCCCGTATAAGTTTCGGCTAGATCTGGGGTTCAGTGTCATAGGATGAGTTCAATGCTGTTCGGAGTCTACCACCAGAGAAAGCCAGCCAGGTACTCCGGCACCCTCTCTCTCCATGTGCGTGTCTCCGTACCTCAGCTTTTTGCAGCTCCTCTGGGTCTCTGTGAGCCCTTCTCTTTCCTTCTAGTTGTAGAATTTCCACTCATCCAGCTTTCCTGAGGTTCTGGATAATGTCCGTTCTTTTAGTTGTAGTTTTGAAATTGTTTTGCGAGGCAGCAGTGTAGGTGTTTACCTATGCTGCCATCTTGGATTCTGATTTGTAGTTAAATCTTGATTGTTGTTGGTAGTGCTGGGAAGAATTGACCTCCAGGCCAACTGGCTGTGAGGATCACCTGTTTCTATGCTGGGCGAACTTCTGTGCTGGAAACAACCTTATAAGACAAGACTTGCAAAACTGCAAAAGCTTCTGTGCATGAGTTGGATTGGACAGAATCTCAGGGCAGAGCAGAGCGCCATGGCTTCCCGTCAGCTCTGCACTATGAGGCCCCTAGGTCTCAGTACTCGCTGCAAGCACTTATGAGAGAAAGCCGTCCTCAAGTTTCACCTGCTGCCAGACAGTCCCATTTTTCTTTGAATGAGTCTGGGTTCCCAGAGTCTGGCCTGGAATTGGAGTTCAGCGCAATCAGGAGCTCTCTGTGCTCATGTGCCTCTGGACCTCTGCCTTCTGCAGCTCCCTGAGTCCCAGTGTGCTTTGCCCCTTTCCTGACAGTCCAGATTCCCCCCAACTGAGTCTGGGTCCCCAGGGTCTTGCCTGGAACTGGAGTTCAGTGCAGTCTGGAGCTTCCATCTCCCTCCCACTTGAGAAAGCCAGCCATGCACTCACCTGCCAATCTTCTCCATATACATCTCCATACCTGCCTTTTGCAGCTCCTCTGAATCTCAAATGTGCTTTTCTCTGTCCTTTTAGTTGTAGAATTTTCATCCAGCCAGTTTTCCTGTGGTTCTGGATGGTGTCGGTGTTGTCTTTTAGTTGTAGTTTTGAAATTGTTGTGAGGCCACAGTTTAGGGGTTTATCCTGCCATCTTGGTTTCTCCCATTGTCTTTTCTATGGATTCTTTTTAGAGATAGTTTCTAGTATTCATTCATTTATCCTTTTATGTGTGATAGAAATCACAAAAATGAGGGGAAAATAATTTATTTCAAAGAGGAAGGGAGAAAGAGACAGAATGATTATTATTAAAATTATTAATCAGTTGCCTCCTGCACGACCCCTACTGGGGTCAAGCCTGCAACCTAGGCATGTGCCTTTGACCAGAATTGAACCCAGGACTCTTCAGTTTGCAAGCTGACGCTGTATCACTGAGCAAAACAGGATAGGGCATGAGGGAAAATTTTGTATGAGTATCAAAGGGTTGCCAGGATCAGATACCAATTCTTTTTTTTTTTTTACTATCATAACAACTTTAATTTATTTTGCATTTTATAGAAGTCTGTGTTTTTTTTTTTTTTAAATACTATCTTACTCCATCTTGTTTCTCTGACAGTTGTTAAAGTAGGCAATGATTGTGTCAATAGCCAGCCATACACCAAAGAACTTGGCAGTTTTTTTTTTTTTTAAATACAATGGTATATCCACTCTGATGGTAAACCAGTCCAGCCAAATTTCCACAACACACTTTGCAAAATCAGTGGTGATTAGCAAATTAGTTAGCTTTGGCACAGAGCTTGCCCGTGACAGCCTAGAAGCTGGTTTTGATGCTGGTAACAGAACATCGAGAATGATAAGTTTCATACTGTAAGAAATAGAGTCGGGTTTCCTTTTGCAGGATTGTCAGGTGATTGGCATCTGTGACAGGTGACATATTCCTTGATATATCTTCTCAAAACATTTTCTATCTGTTTCTATTGGAATCTTCTTTTGATTATAAGTTGGTTATTACCATCTATAGAACCACTTTTACCCAATTCAGCCAATAAAAATACGAGACGTTTGGGCTGATAATGTAATAGTTTACAAATATCTGTAAAGTTGACAAAAAAAGTTTTCTTGGTTCCTACTCGGACAACCTGTGGAGGTTTCATGACAAATTTCCTTCCCTCTCCAACAACCATATCTGGATTCTTTTCCCTCATGACGCTGAACACTTGACTCAGTAGCTCCTCACATGTGTAGTCTCTTTCTGAGCCTGCCCAAGCAGGGCGTATCTGGTTACCAAATGAGATACCATCATCTTTTTTGGTTTATTCACCTTCTAAAGCAGTGGTTCTCAACCTTTCTAATGCCGTGACCCTTTAATACAGTTCCTCATGTTATGGTAACCCCAACCATACTTCATAACTGTAATTTTGCTATTGTTATGAATTATAATGTAAATACCTGTGTTTTCCGATGGTCTTAGGCGACCCCTGTGAAAGTGTCATTCGACCCCCAAAGGGGTCGCGACCCACAGGTTGAGAACCACTGTTCTAAAGCTTTGTATTTCTCTAGAATTTCACCTTCATCTGGGAACTTGACATTTTTCCTTTTTATTGTCAAGCATAATGTCAAGGTCATCCTCTGGTTCAGCTGGTTCTTGAACATCACTTTCAATCTTAAGATCCTTTACACCTTCTTCGGCCTCATCAATATCAAATATCTTTTTTGTTTTTTTCCTTCGATTAAAGAAGTTCAAGTCATCTAGATCATCAGAGGCATATTTTTTCTGACTGTCCTCTTCATCACCCTCTACATCTTTGTCCTCAGTGAGCTCGAGCTCCACTTCTTTTGTTTCTGAGGTTGAGTTTCTTCTGTCTGGGTATCCCCTTCCTCATCTAACATAAAAAGCTTCTTCTTCTTCTTGCTCATAGTAGGATCAAAAATCATCTCGTCTCTGGACATGGCTGTGCCTCAAATAGGCTCTGCACAGATGAGAAGTTGGACAGGTTAGCCCCAGGCCTCAGCCTTGGTACAGATCTTACCAACACCTCTCCCAGAACCACACTAGGCTCTTGCCAGATCCCATTTCTTTTTGTCAGGGGATGTAAAACAATACTTAGCCTATTGAACTTAGGTTGAATATAAGCTGGAAATTGAGTATTATTTTTGAGATTATTTTTAGGCAGTTTCTTGTTCTTATGTATTTGACATCTTTGATCTGAATAATGAACCATTCTTAGGGAAAGGAGGACTTCAAAAGTCTCTACTCTAGCCAGGCTGGCATATCTCAGTGGTTGAGCATCAACCTATGAATAAAGAGGTGATGGTTCCATTCCTGGTCAGGGCACATGACCAGGTTGTGCGCTTGACCCCCAGTGTGGAGCATGCAGAAGGCAGCTGATCAATGATTCTTTCTTATTATTGATGTTTCTATCTCTCTCCCTCTCCCTTCTTCTCTGAAATCAATAAAAAAATATTTTTTTAAAAAGTCTCTACCCAGCATGAACATACAATGGAGTCAAGAGAGCCTCTTCAATAAATGGTGTTGGGAAAATTGGACAGATACATGCAAAAAAAATGAAAGTAGACCACCAATTTACACCATATACAAAATTAAACTCCAAATGGATACAGGACTTAAACATAAGACGGGAAACCATAAAAATACTAGAGAAATCCACAGGCAGCACAATCTCAGACATATGCTGAAAGAACTTCTTCACTGATACTGCTCCAAGGGCAATGGAAGCTAAAGAGAAAATAAACAAATGGGACTACATCAAAATAAAAAGCTTTTGCACACCAAAAGTAACCATCAACAAAATAAGAAAGCCCACTGTAAGGGAGAACATACTTGCAAATGTTATCACTGAGAAAGATTTAATCTCCAACATCTACAACCAACTTATACAACTTAATAAAAGGAAGATAAATGAACCAATAAAAATATGGACAATGGACCTATTCATCACTTTGAATATTTCTTGCCATTTCCATCTGGCTTGCATAGTTTCTGTTGAGAAATCAGCTGACAATCATATGGGTATTCCTTTATAGGTAACTATTTCCTCTTGCTGCTTTTAATATTCTCACTTTGTCTTTTGCTCTCAGTGTTTTAATTATGATGTGTCTTGGTATGGTCCTTTGGATTCCTTTTGTTTGGGGTTCTGTATGTTTCCTGGGCTTGTAAGTCTATTTCTTTCACCAGGTGAGGGAAGTTTTCAGTCATTATTTCTTCAAATAGGTTTTCAGTATCTTGCTCTCTCTCTTCTTCTGGCACCCCCATAATTCTGATGTTAGTACACTTCAAGTTGTTCCAGAGGCTCCTTACACTATATTCATATTTTAGGATTCATTTTTCTTTTTTGCTTTTCCAGTTGGATGTTCTTTTTCTTCTTTGTATTTCAAATCTTTGACTTGATTCTTGGCATCCTCTAGTCTGCTGTTGGATCTCTCTCTCTCTCTCTCTCTCTCTCTCTCTCTCTCTCTCTATATATATATATATATATATATATATATATATATATATATATATATGTATGTATTATTTCAGTTGCTGTCTGCTTAATTTCTAGTTGCCCATTTTTCATGTCCTTGAGGGTCTTGCTAAATTTATCTGTCTTTTCTAGAAAATTCTTGAAACACCTTATAACTGTGGTTTTGAACTCTATATCCAGTCATTTGCTTTCCTCCATTTCTGTCATTTGTGACTTGTTTCTTTTTCTCTGCATTTAGGCTGCTTCCCTGAGTTGATAGAGTGGGTTTGTGTGCTAGGTGTTCTACAGGGCCCAGTGGCTCAGCCTCCCCAGTTACCTGAGGTGGACATTCTTGGTACATCCCTTTGTGGGCTATTTGTGCAGACTTGTTGTAGTTAAGCCTTGATTTTTGTTGGTATCAATGGCAGGAATTGACCTCCAGGCCAATTGGCTGTGAGGATCAGCTGTGTTTATGATGGGAGAACTTCTGTGCTGGAGACACCTTTATGAGATAAGACTCGCTCACTAAGTCTGCCCCTGAGTGTGTTTGTTATAATCTGAGTAATTGTAATCTGGATGGTCCTACTCTGACTCCTGGCTCATGCATCTCCAAAGAGGTGCTAATTTAGTCTCTACCTGAGGTCACCCAGCAGGAGATATAGAGAGATCTGTATATTCCTCTTCTTTGTTTGAATATGTATATTTTTATTGATTTTTTTAAAGAGAGGAAGGGAGAGGGATAGAGAGTTAGAAACATCGATGAGAGACATTGATCAACCGCCTCCTGCACGCCCCCCTACTGGGGATGTGCCCGCAACCAGGATACATGCCCTTGACCGGAATTGAACCTGGGACTTTTCAGTCCGCAGGCTGACGCTCTATCCACTGAGCTTTGTTTGGGTTTTGGAGGTGCCTAGATGAGGCCCAGCTGTGAAGCAATGAAAGCTACTATGGGGCCTTGGGTCTTCTTTTGGATATTCTGGGTCTCACTGACTCAGCTGCAGTTTGTTAGCTAAGTTTAAAATTCAAAGGACCAGACCATTCATATGCAAAGCCTCTGTACTTATCTTGGATAGGGCGGAATCTCAGGGTGGAACAAACAGCAATGGCTTCGGGGGCGGAATCTCAGGGTGGTGAAAACAGCAGTGGCTTCCAGTCAGTCCTGCCGTAAGAGGCCCCTGGGTCTTAGTGTCCCACATAAGCGCTGCAAGCACCTCTGAGAAAAAGCTGTCCTCAAGTTTCGCCTGCTGCCAGACAGTCCAGTTTCTCCCAGTATGAGTATGGGTCCCCAGAGTCTCTCCTGGAACTGGAGTTCAGAGCAGTCAGGAGCTTTTGTCTCCCTCCAGATTGAGAAAGCCCGCTGCATACTCAGTTGCCAGCACTCTCTGAACGCATGCCTCTGTACCTCTGCCTTTACTTCCGCAGCTGCTCTGAGTCTCAGTGTGCTTTTCTCTTTCTTTCTAGTTGTATAATTTCCATTCAGCCAGCCTTCCTGTGGTTCTAGATGATGTCCGTTTTGTCTTTTAGTTGTAGTTTTGTCTATTAGTTGTAGCAATTCAGGTGTTTACCTATGCTACCATCTTGGTTTCTCTCCAAATACAGTTATTTAAAAAAATATATTTTTTTACTGATTTCAAAAAGGAAGGGAGTTAGAAAACATCAATGGTGAGAGAGAATCATTGATCGGCTGCCTCCTGCACATCCCTCACTGAGGACTGAACCTGCAACCTGGGTCACTGAGCCACACTCGGCCAGACAAATGCAGATATTTTTTGATTTATGGTCAGGACGATTTACTCTGATGTAATACCAAAACAGAGGCCCACAAAAAAAAAGAGTTTGAGGGAAGTCAGCAAAAGCTGAGCTCTAGTCAGGACAGCAACATTTCTGTGAGTTGGGAAACTAGGAACTTATCTAGATGGATGGATATGGACAAGTGCCAATTCAAGAGAATGTGCATATTTGGAGTTGTTAGGTACTATAGCAGTGTTCAAGTTGGCACAGACACTGATCCACAACAGTGGGGAAAGACTGAGGATGGAGGACTATGTTGTCCACTTAAAATACTGTAGGGGCCAAAACCAGTTTGGCTCAGTGGATAGAGCATTGGTCTGCGGACTGAAAGGTCCCAGGTTCGATTCCTGGTCAAGGGCATGTACCTTGGTTACGGGCACATCCCCAGTAGGGTATGTGCAAGAGGCAGCTGATCAATGTCTCTCTCATCAATATTTCTAACTCTCTATCCTGCTCCCTTCCTCTCTGTAAAAAATCAATAAAAATATAAAAAAAATAAAATAAAATACTGTAGGGAACTCATTAAAGCAAGCTGTGAGTAGCAGGTCTTGGGTCTCAGATATTAATATAGACCATCTTCCTGTTGAATCTCTCTACCCATTATTTTTTCCTGTTTTTCTCCTTCTGCTAATCCCTACTCTCTTTATGATCCTTAGGACATTGTTCTCAGTATCATTTACTCTCCTCTGACTCAAAACCAAGAGCTCTGCGTCAGTCCTTTCTACTCCTATGTCAGCTATGTTTGGCCTATAGACTTAGAACAAAAGCTGGATAAAGAATGTGCTGAGTGCCGAAACTGGTTTGGCTCAGTGGATAGAGCGTCGGCCTGTGGACTGAGAGGTCCCAAGTTCGATTCCGGTCAAGGGCATGTACCTTGGTTGCGGGCACATCTCCAGTGTGGGGCGTGCAGGAGGCAGCTGGTCGATGTCTCTCTCTCATCGATGTTTCTAACTCTCTATCCCTCTCCCTTCCTCTTTGTAAAAAATCAATTAAAAAAAATAATAAAAAAAGAATGTGCTGAGTAACTCCAAAGGACTCTGGAAGAGCCCATTCTAATGAAACGCTAAGACTGAGATGCCAGCCAGAGAAGATATTAGAGTGGAAGAAAAAAGTACAGAATGTGCTTATGCTCCCTGTGGAGAGTAGAATACACTGTTTCTTTAGTACACCCGAATAAAGCAGATGTACTCTTTGTTGATGTCATTCTGACTTAAAACTTTCTCAAAGAATAACTAACAGCACCCACAGGTGTGAAGCACCAGGCCTTCAAACCCTGTTTTCAAAAATGGATGGAACCAGATAACTTGCCAGTCTACAACATATGGCAGTGAAGAGCAGGCTCAGATTTTCATGTTGTAGAAGCTGTCCAGACATATCTGGAGCAAGTTATTCTGTTTGGGAAAATAAAGAGCTATCAATTTAGAAGTTTCCCAAAACTGAGACTGGGAAACCCTAGGTGAGTCCTTCAATTTCACTGGGCCTTAAATTTCCCATCCATCAAATGAAATAATTAAAACAGATAAAATCTAAAGATCCCTCTCAGCTCCAAACCTATGATTCCATGAAATACTTAAAACAACTATTTATTGGAAAATTTCAAAAAGGTATACAAAGTAGGGAAGAATATAAGAAAGCCTCAAACATTAAACACTAACCAATTGTGTTTTACCTAAAGTCCTACTTTCTCTCATATCCCTATTGCATTATATTTTCTTTTTTATTCCAATTACAAGAGAACATTCTATATAATAAAAGACTAATATGGAAATTGTCCCCTTGATTGGGTACCAGGAGTTCAACCAGAGGATGGGGCCAGCCAACAGTTCACGGCCCCTCCCCACAACCAGCCCCACTCCTGATTGGTCCCCCTCCCTGATTAAGGGCAGGGCTGGCTCAACCAAATGACTGAATTCTCTCCCCCAGGCTGGCCTGGCCTGATCAGCCCTGATTGGAGTGGGTTGGCTGGACCCCACCTGTGCACGAATTTGTGCACCAGGCCTCTAGTTTATTTAGAAAATTACAGATAGAAATAATTCATAGAAGAGGTAGGCTGAGGAAGTGAGTTATGGAGATAAAGGAAGGGCCCTAGGAGCTTAGGAGTGAGGAAGGTAATGATAATGCACGAGGGAAAAGGTGATGGTGAAGAGGAGAGGAAGGTGAAGGGAAAAGGCAAGGCAAAGCCTCCTGGCATGCTCTCAGGAGGGAAAGCCTACTGCATTATTTTCAAGCAAATCTTAGGCATCGTGTAAAATAAATTTTAATAAATTATCTTGGAGCAAAGATAGTCTATATATAACAGATCTGGTAAAGTCAGTCTTTCCACTTCTGGATACCTTCTCTCACTGCAACTGTAAATATTATCACTAAACTCAGCATTATAGGATATTAAGTATCATATGCTAAAACCAGTTATATTCAGTAAAAGAAGAGCTTCCATTAATGAGTACTTGCTATCTTCCAGGCATTACAGTGCTACATTAGTTATCTATTGCTGTGTGACAAATGACCCCCAAATTCTGTAGCTGAAAATAAGAAACATTTATTATCTTATAGTTTCTGTGAATAAAGAATCCAGGAGCAGCTCAGCTGGGTGATTCTGGCTCAGAGATTGTAAGCAGGAGGCTGTAATTGAGGTGTTGGCTGCAGTCATTTCAATGCTCAACTTGGCTAGGACATAATTCTGAATTCACTTACAGGGTTGCCAGATGACATGGTAACTGGCTTCCCCAAGAGTGAACAAGAGGATGGGAGAGAGAACCTAAGACTATAGCCACAGTCTTTTTTATAACCTCATCTTGTTAGAGAAATCTCATCACTTCTGATGTATCCCGTATGTTAGAAGTCAGTCAATAAGTCTACCATACACTCAATGGAAGGGGATTACACAAGGGCATAAACCAGGGATCATTATAAGCTACAATGAAAGGCTGCCCATCATATACTAAGTATTAATTACTGAACTGGTCTATTTGATAGTTATAACTTATAAATTAACTAGTGGACCAGTGCACAGATTTGTGCACATTGAAAGGAAATTAATTAGAAGAAATATTTTAATCATTATTCGCCCTTTTTCTATAATAGAAGTGTCAGAAAGTTAAGAAAATTAGTAAAACACATATGAAAATAATATATAAATTGATTAATAAATAATAACATAACAACAAAGACATGATATAAAAAGCAACAAAAACATGATATAAAAACATTGATAAAAACAATGACTGATAAATTGATTAAACTTATTCTAACATCTCCTTCTATACCACATAAAGAGTAAAAACACTTTCAAAGTGCTTGACTAATTTCCCTTGTGATGAAGCATTTACAACTTTAACATCACATATTCTTCGAACTCGAGAGAAAGCAACATATAACCTACCATGTCCAAAAACGGGTTCAGGTAGGAATATTCCTAGTATGTCTACAGTTTGTCCTTGTGATTTATTAATAGTCATCACAAATGCTGGCATCACGGGAAACTGTCTTTGAATTAATTTAAATGGGAGGCCAATGTCAGATGGAGACAAATCAATTCTTGGAATCAGCACCACCTCTTCTTCTGCAGATCTTGTTAATACTTCAGCTTTGATTATGTTAGGCCACAATCTTTTTTTTTTTTTAATATATTTTATTGATTTTTTTACAAAGAGGAAGGGAGAAAGATAGAGAGTTAGAAACATTGATGAGAGAGAGACAACGATCAGCCGCCTCCTGCATGCCCCCTACTGGGGATGTGCCCACAACCAAGATACATGCCCTTGACCGGAATCAAACCTGGGACCTTTCAGTCCACAGGCTGACGCTCTATCCATTGAGCCAAACCGGTTTCGGCAGGCCACAATCTTTTGATAGTCTCTATTTACTATTAAGATTTCTCAGGATCATGATGACTGAACTTACTTTCAATTTTAATTTATGGCACAGCATTCAATGGGAAAATTTTTCTTTTCCGCATCATCTGTTGAACAATGGCATTATCACTCAAATGGGTGTGAAAATTGCACATGCGCTAGTCAATGTTTATTTTTAAATTGCCAGTGAATGTCATATGTACCAGTTGGCTGGCCGGGTCAGATGGGTGTAGGGTTGGTCACTTAACCTTTTATATATATAAATGATCTTAATTCTTAATATAATTCCATCCACTTCACAGATGAGGAAAACTAAGTAAATTGGCTAAGGATGGAGTAGAAGAAAGTGGGGGAAACACAGACTGATATACTTCAGTCATTCGTCAAGTATTTTCTGAGAGTCTATTATATATTGGTTATTCTGCTAGGTACAGAGGATCTGGAAGAGAAACATGACATGTGAAACTCTGTGACATATGTGACATATGTCAACTGCTCTCTCAGGGCTTACAATGGATTTCAGACATTAAGAAATTACAAAAATAATTACAATAATCAAATTAAACTGCTAGAATTATAATACTTGGGTTAAACATGGAGTTGAACAAAACAGATTAAAAGAAATATAAAATTTAAAAGGTCTTTGAATATTCCTGTGAAAAGCAATGTTTAGAAGTTTTGGGTTTTTTTTGGTTAATCCACATCTGAGGATATTTTTCCATTGATTTTTAGAGAGAGTGGAAGGGAAGAGGGGAGACACAGAGGGAGAAACATCAGTGTGAGAAAGACATATTTGATCATTGCCTCCCGAATGTGCCCTGACCAGGAGTGGAGATTGAGCCTGCAACCGAGGTACATGCCCTTGACTGGAATTGAACCTGTGACCTTTCAGTCCACGGGCCAAAGCTCTGTTCACAAGAGTTTTTGGTAAGAACAAGTATAAGAAGATGAAAATAATATGGCATGCTGCAGCATTGAAGATGACTGTCAAAAATATCTTAATTGAAAAATCAATTTTAAAAAATAGAATTTTAAGAAAAATTTCAACATTTCCATTCAATTCTTTTTCACTGCTGATCCACAGAAATCTTCAGCGACTATGCCCAGTCAGATGTCTGTATTGCCTTCTTTAATGACAATTCTTTATCTTTTATCTATATAGGCTCAACTGAGACTGCGATATTATAGTAATTATGACAATTATGTTGTTATTGGACTCTCCAGCTCCCCTTCCACTTTTTATTTTTATTTATTTATTTTTTTTACAGAGAGGGAGAGAGAAAGTTAGAAACATCAATGAGAGAGAGCGACATCGATTAGCCGCCTCCTGCACATCCCCCACTAGGGATGTGCCCACAACCAAGATACATGCCCATGACCGAATTGAACCTGGGACCTCTTAATCCGCAGGCCAACGCTCTATCCACTGAGTCAAACCGGTTTCGGCCCCTTCCATTTTTTAGACAAATATTTATATATTAGCCCAAGTGGTGTAGCTCAGTGGTTAAGTGCCCACCCATGAACCAAGTCACAGTTTGATTCTCACTCAGGCACTTGCCCAGGGTTTTAGGCTCCATCTCCAATAGGAGGCATGCAGGAAGCATTTGACCTATGATAATTCTCTCTCATCATTGATGTTTTTCTCTCTCTCAAATTAATAAAAATATATTTTAAAAGATTAAAAATATTTACATGTTAAAAATAAAAATGAGCCGAGACCGGTTTGGCTCAGTGGATAGAGCATCAGCTTGCGGACTAAAAGGTCCCAGGTTCAATTCCGGTTGGGGGCATGTACCTTGCTTGCGGGCACATCTCCACTGTGGCTCGTGCAGGAGGCGGCTGATCGATGTCTCTCTCTCATCGATGTTTCTGACTTTCTATCTCTCTCCCTTCCTCTCTGTAAAAAATCAATAAAAATATATTTTAAAAATAAATAAATAAATAAATAAATAAAAATGAACTATTTTAGCTCTGGATACATAGGAGGGCAGTTGAGAAGGCTGTTGAATCAAAAAGGCGTTTAGACTTAAGAATAGTTGCCTTAGACAAAAAATTAGGCCCAAAACACCAAAATCATTCTATAAAATTTTGTGTAGAAAATGACAATGAAAATTTATGGTAAATCCATAGGACAATTAAAATAGTGAAAATAATTAAAGAAACTCTTAAGTATTACATTGCCAATTGAGAGAAATCTATCAATCAAATGGGAGAGATATACTATTGGATTCTTTCATATTAATTCCTGTGGGTGTTAATTCCAGGGAAACAGGGCAAGAAACCTCTCAACCCATGAGTGTCAATGAAATGTACTCAATAAGCCCAGCTGGTGTGGCTCAGTTGATTGAGTCGAGTCCCATGCACCAAGAGATGGCCAGTCATGGCACATGTCCAGGTTGCTGGCTTGATGACCAGTGGAAGCGTGTAGGAGGCAGCTGGTGGACGATTCTCTGTTATCAGTTTTCTAAGTCTCTCCCTCTCTATCCTTTCCTCTCTCTGTAAGATCAATGAAAACATATTTTAAAAAGAAATGTATCCATTAAAATTTTTGTCCATATTAAATGTTTCTAAACTATTAATTTCACCTTGAGATAGGAACAAGAAGTCCACAAGCTAAATTTCTAAGCATTAAACTTGTCTAGATTGTCACTATCAAAGATTGCTTTCCAATGGTCTCAAAGTCAATACAAAATATTACTAAATAAGCCTTATTTCTATTGCTGTGCATTTCTTCTGAATCGATTCTAACTGCTAATGTGGTTATGTGGTTAGGAAAGCAGTTTCTACTACAGGTTACAAAATTCAAATTAACCATATAAGCAACAAACTTCAGAAGTTGACAACAGGGTCTTCATGACCAAGTTCTAATCTCATACTTTTTGCCCAAAATGCAGATTGATGAGAGTAATTCTCAAGAAAATGATCATATGTGAATTCTCATTAGATAGATACGCACAAATCTTACCAGTTCTAATTCAGACCTGCCATGGAACCTGTGAAGTCACTCCAAATATTTCCACTCCAAATATTTCTTAGTTGGGGGAGAGGTTAGGAGGTAAAAGTTCTCCTAATTTTCAATAATTAAAAAAAAAAAAAGTTCTCCTAATTTGTTTCAAACTTTTTGCTTCTTACCAGGTAACTACTCTTTTTGCTTCTTACCAGGTAACTACTCTTTTTCCTTTACTACAAGAACTTCAAACCGTTGTAAAAAAAAAAAAAATCTCACCAAATTTGCAGCAGGGCGAAGCAACCGTGCACGCGTCCGTGTAGATAAGGAAGCTACTTACTTAGGAGACAGGAGAGCACTGATTATTTAAATGAGCGATTTCCACATCCGTAGCTCCCATTCCGAAATCTCGGCCGCGGTGGCCACGCGGAGCGCAGCCAAGGACTCTCATGGGGCGCTGCGGCTGGGAAGAGACCTTCGGGTGCGCCAGTCGGCGGGTTTCTCTCGGGTCTCGGGGGCCCACAGTCACGTGTGGAAACTCCAACTCCCACCTTAGGAAGGAAGGAAGGGAACTTCTGCTCCAGGGATCTGCTTCCCGCCCGGCACGCTCCTCAGAGACCGTGAGGGACCGGGCGTCCCTTTACCCGCGGGGCAGCCGCCACCTGCCTGAGGCCAAGGCAATAACCCGCAGCAAACTGTGAGTCTCGGCGCCGCAGGGCGGGGTGCAGGGGAGCGCCCTGGCCCTTTGCTCCCCGCTGTTTCTGCTCCGGACTACAGCTTAGGCGGAGAGCAGGGTCTCGCAGGCTGCCTGGGCGGGTGGGCACCCCGCACCCGCGGGGGTCCCAGGGAAAGGTGGGGGGAACGGTGGCCGCGGCATTGGCCTCCCAAGGGGCGTGGCCCCGCCCCGCCCCCGCCCCGCCCCGCCCCTTCGCCCTTCCACCCGCCCCCTCAGTAGGAAAAGGAGAGGGAGGAGAGTAGGAAAGCGCTGTTCTGTGGAAAGGGGCGGAAGGAGAGGAGGAAAGGAAAAAAAAGAAAAAGGGAACAGAAACATGGCCGTCGGCGGGCTGGAGGGCCGCGCCGCGGACAGCTCCTAGGAACCCCGGCGCCCGCACGGCCGGCCTCCGTGAAGAGGCTCCGCCGCGAGTCCGCGCTCCCGGCCGTTACCCGCGTTGCGCGCGGCGCCCCCTTAACCCCAGCCGAGGCGGCGCAGGCGCAGAGAGGGCCGCGGCGGCGGCGGCGGCGCCCGCGAGAGCCAGTCCCCCGCCTGGCCCCGCCAAGGGCGCCCAGGCCGCGAAGCCGGTGCGTCCATGCCCCAGGAAGGGATCGTGTTCGGGTGGTGCTGAAGGAGCGGCGTCAGGTGAGCGGCGGCGGCGAAGGGCCTTTTGCAAGGGATCCCTGCGCGCGCCTTCTTGGGGCCCGCGCTCCGGTGCGCGAAGGGTGACGGGCAGGTAGCAGTGCGTAGCGGGGAGTTCCGGAGGCCGGCCTGCGGGGGGTCTCGGAGGAGGCGGAGAGTGGTGGTGCCGGCATCCTGGCCTAGTTTCTCCGCGGTTTCCGGGGGCGGGGAGTCCCCGGAGCTTGCAGGGCGTGATGGAGGAGAGGCTGGGCCAGGAAGGGCCTCCCCACGCCACCGCCCGGCCTCCTGGGAACCACTTGCGGGGTAGCCCGGGGTGTCTGGGCCCTTGGGACTCCGGGGCGCCCGCCGCCTTGGTGGGGACAGGGTGGGGACCGGGTGGGGCGGGATGGGTGAGTTCAAGTGGGGGCTGTGGCCGGGCGGCGGGGGTCGGGGGGGGGGTCTTCCGAGGGATCGCGGGACTCGGCGGCTAGAACGGGGCGCGGGCAGGTGCCGCAGGTAGATTGAGAGCATGTCCTCCTCTGCCTACCTTGGCGGCTCCTGGCGACTTCTTTGTTGGGGCCGACTTTTAGAAAGGCAGGTTCAGCTCTGAGTGACCAAACACAAAACTAACGAATGAGCCCCTAGTGCTGACTTTTGTAAAGGGCTGTAATGTAACTTTTCTGTATTGAGGATGCTGTTGTATTTTCTCCTTTTTTTTTTTTTTCTGCTTCGTAGATCTTTCCCTACCTCATGAGAACAAATAAGGAATGACCTGGTTTCTAAATAGTACACCCCCCCACCCCCATTATTTGTGTGTTTCACTCGGCAAACTTTAGGGGCAATTAGCTACTTGTACGAACGTGAGGGAAAGTGTCATGTCTAGTAACGAACCTCCAGCCGTCTCTGTGATTTTGCCTCAGAGAGATTGTCAAGCCTGGTAGTCTGGGAAATTGACTGCTTAACTGTGTGCAACCCCGTGTTAAGGCTTTCTCCCTAAGCCCCAGTTTACAGTAGAAAGAGGCCTTCCCTTTCCGTCTTTGAGCAGGTGAAAGGTATATAATAAGAAAGGGGGGAATGTTGGTGTTAAGGCGCTAATTTTTCAAATATTTGATTTGAGGTGATCATGTGTATTAAGCAGCTATCTGAAATGCAGAGCAATTTTCTCTGTACAAGTAATAAGAGCAAAATTAGTTGCAAAAGGTGACATTTCTGAGCTTTTCTTGATCAATATAACCATGGAAAAACTCCCATCTATATTTTATTTTGTTGGTATTTCAGTTAGAAAATTGGCAAACTGCCTTCTTGGTGTGGGACTGGGAACTCAGAAATGAACTTGGATTTGTATTCATAAGGAAGCTTCTCATAGAGGCTGCTGTGACTTGTTTTTCTGGTAATGGCAAACTAAGCCTACACTTTCCTCTCTTTGGTATCTCCTGTGGACGTTTAGGGTTACCCATCTAATCTTTTGTATTACTGATTTTAGTGAACTGATAATGTTTCACTAGTGCACTACTGTTCCGAATTGTTAATTTGGATACTAGAGAATCTACAATAGAAATGTTGAAGTTGTGTTTTGGAGTGTTTTAACTCTAGAACCATTTGTAAATTAGTGCATTCTGTCGTTGAAGTAAGTATAGTATTTTGTAGTAGAAACTTGAACTTTCAGCTGATGAAATTGGCATGTGAGGATTGTTCTTAAAAGGCAAATGTTTTAAATTACAAGGAACTGCAGTAGTGTGTAGGTTATAACAATTCATGGTGCCAGACTGGGAAGTTACTTGTTTGAAGTATTCTATATTAAGAAACATGTTAAATATCTGCGATAAAAAAGCTAACTTGTAGCTATATATAGGATTTTGCATGATGAATAATAACAAGGCACCTTTGCTCTGTATATGTGAGTTAAAGACCAAAACATTTTGTATTTTCAGGAGTTTCTTGCCAAGACAGATATTGATTTCACATTGGCTTTGCTGCTCAGTTTGAAAGTTAGGTTTCAGTTTTATCCTTGCAACTTAAGTACAGGTTGTATGTAAAAAGAAAGCTGCTGAGTCAGAGACAGGTTGTCTCACTTGGTCTTTCTGATTTGCAAAACAGAATTTCTGTTCTAGTTTGAATTTCCAGTAATATGTTTACTGAAATTTAGGTAGTAAGGATAAATAATCTTTCATAATAATACATGGATTAAAATTTTATCTTCTCTATGTTGGTGCCACAATTTTTACCTCTTTCAGATTGTCAGTTTGATAGACTTGTAATAATGGGGTGCTTTGTTGGAATTGAAGATCCCTTTATAAGAGTTAAAACTGAGAGAAAGAGTTGTAAATAGTACAGCTGAAACAGCAGATCTTTGGCATTATTATTTGAAATCAATAATGTGGTGAAGGCCTGGGGTGAGGGGTGGTGTGTGTGGGGGGGGGGGAGGGAGGCAGAAGTAGGGAGAATGGGCAACATCTATAATATTGTCAACATTAAATGAAATAATTTAAAAAATTAAAACTATTTTTTGTGGGATGAAGGTAGTTTATAAAGTTTAAAGTTTTTCTACTTATACTTGACATAGTACTGCACTTATTTATATAAATAGTAATAGAGCCAAAATTGGTATTTGAAAATCTTTTTATTGGAAAAGACTCTAATATGATGAAAGGAAATTTAAGAGAAAAAGTTTAATTCTTATCTTACTTTACATTTTTCTGTACTTTCATTTTCATGTACTTGCATTATATATATTTTTTATGTTTTAAAAAATTTACTCCTTTTAGAGAGAGAGGAAGGGAGGGAGACAGAGACATGGACCAATCAACATTGATTTGTTGTTCCAATTACTTATGTGTATTCATTGGTTGATTCTTGTATGTGCCCTGACCAAGGATTGAGCTGGAAATCTTGATGTGTCAGGACCAGGTTTTAACCAACTATAATATATTAATTGGTATAATATTACTACTTCTATTTATACTAGAGGTCCGGTGCACGAAATTCATGCATGGGGGGGTTGACGGGCTGTCCCTCAGCCCAGCCTGCACCTTCTCCAATCTGGTACCCCTCAAGGAATGTTCAACTGCCTGTTTAGGTCCGATCCCACCACATCCCTCTCACAATCCAGGGCTGCTGACTCCCAACTGCTTGCCTGCCTGCCTTCCTGATTTCCCCTAACCACTTCTGCCTGACGCCTGATCACACTCTAACCACTCCCCTACCAGCCTGATTGATGCCATCTGCTCCCCTGCCAGCCTGTTTGCCCCTAATTGCCCTCCCCTGCAGGCCTAGTCAACTCCTAACTGCCCTCCCCTGCAGGCTTGATCGCCCACAACTACCCTTCCTTGCAGGCCTGGTCCCTTCCAACTGCCCTCTTCTGCTGGTCTGATCTCCTCCAACTGCCCTCCCTTGCAGGCTTGGTCCCTGCCAACTGCTCTCCCCTGCTAGTCATCTTGTGGTAGCCATCTTGTGTCCACATGGGGGCAGCCATCTTATGTGTTGGAATGATGGTCAATCTTTTATTAGATACGATAGAGGCCTGTTGCATGGGTGGGGGCCAGCTGGTTTGCCCGGAAGGATGTCCCAGATCAGGGTGGGTGTTCCCTTGGGGCTTGGGGTGGCCTGGGCGAGGGGCCTGTGGTGTTTGCAAGCCAGCCACACACACACACACACACACACACACACACACACACACCCCCGACAAACCAAGCTGGAGGCCTTAGTATCTGGGATTTATTTATCTTCTATAATTGAAACTTTGTAGCCTGGAGTGGAGGCCTGGGCCTGCCAGGGTGTGTGGAAAGCAAGCCTCCCTCCTGCTTGCTTGGTGGCCGCAGCCATCTTGGTTAGGGTTAATTTGCAATACTCACTCTTGATTGGCTTGTGGGCATGGCTTGTGGGTGTAGCAGAGTGATGGTTAATTTGCATACTATTCTTTTATTAGATAGCATTTGTTTATAATTCTGTTATTAATGTTCATATTATTATCTTTTTAAGCATAACATGTTTTACTGTCACAGTTTATTTAGCCCTTTTCTATCTTTGACATTTTAGTAAGTCAATTTTTTTGCTCTTAAAATAATGCTATGATGAAATCACTTTGCTAACACGATGGTCCAAGCCAAATTACTTTTTACATCTTTGAAAAAATAAAGATTTTTTTTTTGCTGTAATATTCTTTCTAAAATTTTTCAATTACAGTCTATATTCACTATTATTATGTATTAGTTTCAGGTGTACCTTTTAGTGGTTAGATAATCATATACTTACTTTACAGTATGTTCCACCTAATGTTTCTGGGACTCATCTGGTGCTATACACATAGTTATTACAATACTAGTGGCCTGGTGCACTAATTCTTGCACATCGAAAGGAAATAAATTAGAACAAATATTTTAATATCTCTATTCGCCCTATGTCTATAACACAAGTGTCAGACAAATTCACGATAGACAATGACAGATGCACAAATTAACTTAGCCTTTGATACACATAGAATAAAGTTGCTTAATTAGAGCTGCTTTCTGATTTAGCTAAACTTTTTCCAGCCCAGTGAAGCACTCTAACTTCTCTTTCAGGTAATTGTCAGCAACACAGCAGTAAATATCAACAACAAAAAAACAGATTATTATAGATCATGCAGGGAGAACAAAGGGTAAAATATTTAACTGCAGCAGTGCTTGACTAATATTGTGCACAGTGAGAAAATCTGAAGTCATTTTCATGGTCGACCATTTCTTCTTTTCAGTGGGGTCAAGTTTCTAAGATTTCTAAATCTCCATTTTTCGGCTAATGAAAAGAAAATAGGATACCACTATGTTTCCTATATACCTACTCCAGAACTTCTGTGAAGATCATATGAGATGAAGCACAGGAAAATGCTTCACAAACATTTGGTTCAAATGTGAAATGTTTCCACTTCGCTATAAAGCAAGTTGTATTCCTGGGCTGAAGAAACTCCAAGGAGGCTAGACGCTAGGAAGAGAAAGCCGGGCATTGCTACCTGATGTCACTACCTGGGTGCCACCATTTCTTGGCTGGGCTGGCTGTGGGTTGCATATTTTGCCATGACAGCATTGGCTGCAGTTTGGTGGGGTATTGCTTGGGGGGGTGGTGGGATCTGTGTCCCACTCGGGGGAAGCTGAGTGTTGGTTTATCAGCACCAGGTCTGTGGTGCTGTTTATTTTTATTTTTTTTATTGAATCTTTATTATTCAGATTATTACATTTGTTTCTCTTTTTTCCCCCTTCATATCTCCCCTTCATCGGCTTCCACCCTTCCCTCTACCCTTACCTCCCTCCCGTTGACCTCATCCATAGGTGTATGATTTTTGTCCAGTCTCTCCCTGTACACCCCTCACCCCTTTCCCCCTGAAAATTATCAGTCCACTCCCTTTCTATGCTCCCGATTCTATTATATTCACCAGTTTATTCTGTTGATCAAATCTTCAATTCCCTTAATTTTCAGATTCACTTGTTGATAGATACGTATTTGTTGTTCATAATTTTTTATCTTTTCTCTTTTTCTTCTTCCTCTTCTAAAAGAGTACCTTTCAGCATTTCATATAATACTGGTTTGGAATTGATGAACTTTAGATTTTTCTTATCTGTGAAGCTCTTTATCTGCCCTTCAATTCTGAATAATAACTTTGCTGGATAGAGTATTCTTGGTTGTAGGTTCTTGCTATTCATCACGTTGAATATTTCTTGCCACTCCCATCTGGCCTGCATCGTTTCTGTTGAGAAATCAGCTGACAGTTGTATGGGTGCTCCCTTGTAGGTAATGAACTGTTTTTCTCTTGCTGCTTTTAATATTCTCTCTTTGTCTTTTGCTCTTGGTATTTTAATTATGATGTGTCTTGGTGTAGTCTTCTTTGGATTCCTTTTATATGGGGTTCTATGTGCTTCCTGGACTTGTAAGTCTATTTCTTTTACCAAATGTGGGAAGTTTTCAGTCATTATTTCTTTAAATAGGTTTTCAGTATCTTGCTCTCTCCACTTCTTCTGGCACCCCCATAATTGTGTTGTTGGTATGCTTGAAGCTGTCCCAGAGGCTCCTTACATTATCTTCACATTTTTGGATTCTTTTCTCTTCTTGCTTTTCCAGTTGAGTGTTTTCTGATTCTTTATATTTCAAATTTTTTACTTGATTCTTGCCTTCTGCTAGTCTGCTGTTAGGTCTCTGAATAATATTTTTTAATTCAGTCAGTGTATGTTTAAATTTTAGTTGGTTCTTTTCCATCTCTAGTTGGATCTTTTTCATCTCCTCTTGGGTCTCGCTAAATTTATCCATCTTTTCTAGGATATTCTTGAAAAACCTTATAAGCATGGTTTTGAACTCTATATCCAGTCGTTTTTTTTCCTCCATTTCTTTTGTTTGTGATCCCTTCCCTTGACTCGGCATTTTCACTATGCTGGGAGAACTTCTGTGTTGGATTCAGCCTTATGATACCAGACTTGCAAAACTGCAGAAGCCTCTCTATTGAGCTTGGGATGGGTGGAGTCTCAGGGCTTAACGGACCGCCTTGCCTTCCAGTCGGCTCCCCCCTCCACGGCTCCCGAGTCTCACGTGACTGGGTAATCACTGAAGCAGTCCATTGCACGCGCGCGTGTCTTTGTAGTGCCTCTAGTCTGCTGCCTTTCTGGCTCCTCTGCGCTCTGGGACCATATGAGTCTGGGTCCCCAGAGTTTCGCCCGAAACTGGGGTTTAGTGAAGTTAGAAGTGGCGCAGTTGGGAGGGTCTGTCTCCCGCCCACTTGCGAAAGCCAGCGGCACAATTAGCAGCCGGTCCTCTGCTCGTAATGCTGTGCGTGTCACCAGACTTCTGATCTCTTGCAACTCCCCTAAATTTCCATGCACTTCTCCCTTTTCACAATCCAAACTCCTCCTGTATGAGTTTCAGCTTGATATGGGGTTTAGTGTCGTAGGATAAGGGGATTCAATGCCATTGAGAATCTGTTTCCCTCCTGCCAGAGAAAGCCAGCCAAGTTCTCCAGCACCCGCTCTGTGCACGCGCTTGTCTCCGTACCTCAGCTTTTTGCAGTTCCTCTGGGTTTCTGGGCACCCCTCTCTTTCCTTCTAGTTGTAGAATTTCCAGTCAGCCAGCTTTTGTGTGGTTCTGGATGATGCCCGTTCTGTCTTTTAGTTGTAGCTTTGAAATTGTTGTGCGAGGCAGCAGTGTAGGTGTTTACCTATGCCACCATCTTGGATTCTCCTTGCCGTTTATTTTTAAATGGCCAGTGCGCATCATGACAGCTCCTGCATTGAGCATTTGCCCTCTTGTGGTCAGTGCGCGCCATAGCTATTGGTCGGACAGACACTTAGCCTTTCATAGAGATGGGCCTAATAGCTATACTTTTTTTTTAAGTAGTTGCTTAAGACAACTACTTAACTATTATAAGGGTTTATAATATTTAAGTTATCACTGTTCAGCCTACATAATAAAAGGCTAATATGCAAATTGATCAAACAGCAGAATGACCAGTCACTATGATGTGCACTGACCACCAAGGGGAAGACACCCAACGCAGGAGCTGCCCCTGGTGGTCAGTGAGTTCCCACAGGGGGAGCAACACTCAGCCAGAAGCTGGGCTCTTGGCTGGCGAGTGCAGAGATGGTGGCGGGAGCCTCTCCCGCCTCTGTGGAAGCACTAAGGATATCTGACTAACGGCTTAGGCCCACTCCCAAACTATCAGTTAGACATCCCCTGAGGGCTCTGGGATTGCAGGAGGGTGCAGGCCAGGCTGAGGGACCCCTCCAAGTGTATGAATTTCATGCACTGGGCCTCTAGTATTTAAATAATACTATACCCACGACTCTTAATTCAGTACACTCTGTTCTATATTCTCTTCCATTCTTTCTCATCATTAAAAATATTGAGTTGTTAGGAATATAAAATGAGTTAATGCATGTAAAATACTTTAAACATAGCTCATGCTTTTATTTATATTGGGAATAATAGTTGAAAAGTTCATTAGAAGTTCTTGAATCTGCAGATTGCAAGTTTCTTTTCCAATCTGCCTCAGCTTCTGACTTCCATGATCACACCAAAACTATTGGCTCTTAATTTGACTGAATATTACAATGGACTAGGCAGCTAAAAAATATTGATAGTTGTGTGCCATCCTTTAAAATTCTTATTTTACAAGTGGCCTGGTGCATGAAATTTGTGCACATTTTAAAAGGGAATTAATTAAAGGAAATATTTTAATATTGCTATTTGCCCTTTCTCTATAATAGAAGTGTCAGAGATGAAAGAAAATTAGTAAAATGTATATAAAATTTCCCTCCTGTCAGAGTCTGGGGCTCACCGCAGGACTTAGAGTCAAGATTCTGCCCACCACCTGCATATGCTTCAAAAACGCAGGAGATCCAGACCCGGTCAACACTACCCCCATTGGGTGAGACCAAGACCCAGCCGGCTTTAACCCTGTCAAGCACCTCAGAGTGGGGGTGCAGCCTCAGGTCTAGCCTGGTGCCAGGTGGGGGGCTCAGCCTCAGGTTCCTTGGCCTGGGGCTGGGTGGGAGGGTGGGTAGAATCTCTGGTCCCCTGTCAAGCCTGCCAGGCGGGGGCGTGCAGCCTCAGGTTCCCCGGCCCGAAGTTCACTGTCAAGCCCTGCTTGGCGAGTGCTGTGCCCTGAGATCCCTGTCGAGCCCTGCTGGATGGGGGCTGTGGCCTGAGGTCCCTCATTAAGCCCACCAGGTGAGAAATGTGGCTTGAGGTCCCCTGTCAAGCCTCGCCAGGCAGGGGGCACAGACTGAGTCCCCCGTCCAGTGCTGAGGCAGGGGCCACGGTCTGAGGTCTCCTGGCCTGGTGCAGGGATGGGGTGCATGGCCTGAGATCCCCCATCAAGCCAGCCTCCACCCCCCACAGTGTCACATCAGTGCTGAACGGGAATACATGCAGGCAGTGTTACGTCCCCAGCTGGGGATGCAGGCAGGCAACTTCACCTCCGTGCTGGGCAGGGACGCATACAGGCAGCATGACATTAGCACTGGTTGCAGAAGTCCCTGCCCCTCACCCTTCCCCCAGGCTCCTGTGCGTGCAAAACTCATTGCCTGGTTGTGATTCAGACACAGGACCAATTAGCATATTACCTCTTTATTATATGGGATTGATCTGATATATTTTTAATGTGTTCCAGCTGGTTCTAATGTGGAGTCAGAGTGGAGAACCATTACCCTAGACCTTATCACCCACTCTATAACTTAAAAATTATAAGCATCTAATTTTGACTATATTCTAGTTCCCTATTTTGACATTCCATTGAGACCTCCAGATCATTAGCCAAACCACATTTTCATTGTCTGTCATCCTATTATATATAACTAGACGCCTGGTGCATGAAATTCATACATGGGGCGGGGGGAGTCCTTCAGCTCGGCCTGCACTCTCTCCAGTCTGGGACCCCTTGGGGAATGTCCAGCTGCTGGTTTAGATCCGATCCTAAACCGGCAGTCGGACATTCCTCTTGGAATCCAGGTCCCCTGGCTCTAACTGCCTGTCTGATTGCCTGTCTGATTGTCCCTAACTTCTCTGCCTGATCACCCCATCTTGTCCCCCTGCTGATCGCTCCTAACTTGCTCTCCTGCCACCCTGATAATTTCTTTTTTTTTAAAAATTAAATCTTTATTATTCAGATTATTACATTTGTTTCTCTTTTTTCCCTCCATAGCTCCCCTCCACCCTGCTCCCACCCCTCTCTCTATCCTTACCTCCCTCCCGTTGACCTCATCCATAGTTGTATGATTTTGTCCAGTCTCTCCCCGCACACCCCTCACCCCTTTTTTCCCTGAGAATTATCAGTCCACTCCCTTTCTGTGCTCCTGATTCTATTATATTCACCAGTTTATTCTGTTGATCAAATTTTTAATTCACTTAATTTTTAGATTCACTTGTTGATAGATATGTATTTGTTGTTCATAATTTTTTGGCTTTCACCTTTTTCTTTTTCCTCTTTTAAAAGAGTACCTTTCAGCATTTCATGTAATACTGGTTTGGAGTTGATGAACTCCTTTAGCTTTTTCTTCTCTGTGAAGCTCTTTATCTGCCCTTCAATTCTGAATGTTAGCTTTGCTGGATAGATTATTCTTGGTTGTAGGTTCTTGCTATTCATCACGTTGAATATTTCTTGCCACTCCTGTCTGGCCTGCATCGTTTCTGTTGAGAAATCAGCTGACAGTTGTATGGGTGCTCCCTTGTAGGTAATGAACTGTTTTTCTCTTGCTGCTTTTAATATTCTCTCTTTCTCTTTTGCTCTTGGCATTTTAATTATGATGTGTCTTGGTGTAGTCCTCTTTGGATTCCTTTTATTTGGGGTTCTGTGTGCTTCCTGGACTTGTAAGTCTATTTCTTCTACCAGATGTGGGAAGTTTTCAGTCATTATTTCTTTAAACAGGTTTTCAGTACCCTGCTCTCTCTCTTCTTCTGGCACCCCCACAATTCTGATGTTGGTACGCTGAAAGCTGTCCCAGAGTCTCCTTACATTATGTTCACATTTTTGGATTCTTTTCTCTTCTTGCTTTTCCAGTTGAATGTTGTCTGCTTCTTTATATTTCAAATTTTTTACTTGATTCTTGCCTTTGTCTAGTCTGCTGTTAGGACTCTGTATAATATTTTTTATTTCAGTCAGTGTATGTTTAATTTCTATTTGGTCCTTTATCATCTTTAGTAGGACCTTTTCCATCTCTAGTTGGTTCTTTTGTATCGCTTGTTGGTCCTTTTTCATCTCCTCTTGAGTCTCACTAAATTTATCGAATTTTTCTAGCATATTCTTGAAAAACCTTACAAGCGTGGTTTTGAACTCTATATCCAGTCGTTTTTTTCCCTCCATTTCTTTTGTTTGTGATCCCTTCCCTTGTTTCGGCATTTTCACTATGCCGGGGAAACTTCTGTGTTGGATTCAGCCTTATGATACCAGATGCAAAACCAAAGAAGCCTCTGTTGAGCTTGGGAGGGGTGGAGTCTCAGGGCTTAAGGGACCGCCTTGCCTTCCAGTCGGCCCCGCCCTCCACGGCCCCTGAGTCTCACGTGACTGGGTAATGGCTCGAGTGGTTCTTATGCACGCGCCTGCAGTGCCTCTAACCGCTGTTTTTCCAGCTCCTCTGGGCACTAGGACCACACGAGTCTAGGTCTCCAGGGTTTCGCCCGAAACAGGGGCCCAGTGGACTCAGAAGTGGCACAGTTGGGAGGGTCTGTCTCCCGCCCACTCGCGAAAGCCAGTGGCACAATCAGCAATCTGTCCTGCGCGCAGCACCGTCCGCGTGCGAGACCGGACCTGATCTTCTGCGACTCCCCTAAATTTCCATGCACCTCTCCCTTTTCACAGTCCAAACTCCCCCCCGTATGAGTTTCGCTGGATCTGGGGTTTAGTGTTGTAAAATAAGGGGTTCAATGCTGTTGGGAGTCTTCGTTTCCCTCCCGCCAGAGAAAGCCAGCCAGGTACTCCGGCACCCGCTCTCTCAGCATGCGCGTCTCAGTACCTCGGCTTTTTGCAGCTCCTCTGGGTCTCCGTGATCCCCTCTCTTTCCTTCTAGCTGTAGAACTTACACTCCGCCAGCTTTCCTGTGGTTCTGGATGATGTCCGTTCTGTCTTTTAGTTGTAGTTTTGAAACTGTTGTGCGAGGCAGCAGTGTAGGTGTTTACCTATGCCGCCATCATGGATACCTCCCAGACTATTTTCACCCTGATCATTTCTAACTACCTCTGCCTTGGCTCCTGGGAGGCGATGTGGCAGATCAGGAGAAGGTGCCACCCCCATTATCCTGCTGCTGCTGCTGCAACTGCCACTGCTGGCCTAAGCCTGAGCCCTTCGCAGCCACCTTTTGCTGCCTGAGCCTTGACCCTAGCAGCTGCTGCAGCTTTGTCTGGAAGGATGTCCGGAAGGTTGTCTGGAAGACGCCTGCTCTAATTGGCATGTTACTCTTTTATTAGTATACTTGAAGCCCAATGTATGACATTCATGAATGGGGGGTGGGGAGGCCCTCTCAGCTCGGTCTGGGACCTCTCAGGGGATGTCTGTGTGCCAGGGATTGGCCATAAGCCAGCAATCAGACATCCCTCTCGCAGTCCAGGGCTCTTGCAGTCCGAGACCCCTCATTCCTTACCGCTTGCCTACAGTGGAGGTGGGAGAGACTCCCACTGCAGCCGCCACTGCTCTCACCCAGCTTCTGGCTGAGCGGTGCCTGTGGGAGCACACTGGCCACCAGGGGGCAATTCCTGCGTTGAAGCATCTGCCCCCTGGTAGTCAGTGTTCATCATAGCAACTGGTTGTTCCGCTTTGCATATTAGGATTTTATTATATAGAAAATTTTTTCCTTAATTACATTGATCCATTGAATGAGAATTTTTTTTTTTAATCTTTATTGTTCAGATTATTACAATTGTTCCTTTTATTTCCCCCATAGCTCCCCTCCACCTGGCTCCCACCCCTCCTTTGTCCTTACCTTCTCCCACATTGTCCTCATCCATAAATGTATGATTTTTTTACCAGTTTCTCCCTGCAACCCCTCACCACTTTACCCCTGTGAATTGTCAGTCCACTCCCTTTCTATGCCCCTGATTCTATTCTATTCACCAGTTCATTCTGTTCATCAGATTTTTATTCACTTGATTTTGTTCATAATTTTTATCTTTACCTTTTTCTTCTTCCTCTTCTTAAAGAATACCACTCAATATTTCATATAATACTGGCTTGGTGCTGGTGAACTCTTTTAGCTTTTCTTATCTGTGAAGCTCTTTATCTGCCCTTCAATTTTGAATAATAGCTTTGCTGGATAGAGTAATCTTGGTTGTAGGTTCTTGCTGTTCATCACTTTGAATATTTTTTGCCACTCCCATCTGGCCTGCATAGTTTCTGTTGAGAAATGAGCTGACAATCGTATGGGTGCTCCCTTATAGATAATGCACTGTTTTTCTCTTGCTGCTTTTAATATTCTCTCTTTGTCTTTTGCTCTTGGTATTTTAATTATGATGTGTCTTGGTGTGGTCCTCTTTGGATTCCTTTTATTTGGGGTTCTGTGTGCTTCCTGGACTTGTAAATCTGTTTCTTTCACCAGATGTGGGAAGTTTTCAGTCATTATTTCTTCAAACAGGTTTTCAGTATCTTGCTCTCTCTCTTCTTCTAGCACCCCCATAATTTGGATGTTGGTACGCTTGAAGTTGTCCCAGAGGCTTCTTATACTATTTTCACATTTTTGGATTCTTTTTGCTTTTTCCTTTTCCAGTGGAGTGTTTTCTTTTTCTTTGTATTTCAAATCTTTGACTTGATTCTTGCATTCCTGTAGTCTGCTGTTAGGTCTGTGTATCATATTTTTTATTTCAGTCGGTGCATGTTTAATTTCTAGTTGGTCCTTTTTCATCTCCTCTTGGGTCTCTCTAAATTTATTCATCTTTTTTAGGAAATTCTTGAAAAACCTTATAACTGTGGTTTTGAACTCTATGTCCTGTCACTTGTTTTCCTCCATTTCTTTCATTTGTGATCTGTTTGTTTGTCTTCCCATTTTCACTATTCTGAGAGAACTTCTATGCTGGAAGAACTTCTATGCTGGAGTCAGCCTTATGATACAAGACTTGCAAAACTGCAAAAGCCTCTCTGTTGAGCTTGGCTGGGGTGGACTCTCAGGGCTAAGCAGATAGCCTTGGCTTCCAGTTAGCCCCGCGCTACGCCGCCCCTGGGTCTGAAGTGTCTCTGGGTAATTGCTGCAGCCCTCTCTGTGTGCGCACATGCTTCTAGACCTCTGCCTTTTCAGTTCCCTTGTGCTCTGGGACCCATATGAGTCTGGGTCCCAGGTTCTCGCTTGAAACTGGGGTTCAGTGCAGTCAGAAGTGGAGTTCAGTGCAATTGGGAGGCTCTGTCTCCCTCCCGCTAGAGAAAGCCAGTGGTACAATCAGCAGTCCATCCTCTCTGCGCGCCCCCGACCTCTGCCCTTTCGCGGCTCCCTTAAGTTTCCGTGCACTCCTCCTTTTTCATGACAGTCCAGTCTCCGTATGAGTCTCGCCTGGAACTGGGGTTCAGTGCAGTAGGATAAGGGGTTCAGTGCATTTGGGAGTCTCCGTCTCCCTCCCGCCAGAGGAAGCCAGCCAGGCACTTTGTTGCCCGCTATCTCCATGCACATGTCTCTGTACCACAGCTTTTTGCAGCTCCCTTGAGTTTCCGTGAGCCCCTTTCTTTCCTTCTAGTTGTAGAATTTCCAGTCAGCCAGCTTTCCTGTGGTTCTGGATGATGTCCGTTCTGTCTTTTAGTTGTAGTTTTGAAATTGTGCGAGGTAGCAGTTTAGGTGTTCACCTATGCTGCCATGTTGGTTTCACACTGCTCAAATATTGAGCCACATCGGCCAGGCTTGATGAACACTTTGACACATTATCTCTCCATTTTATTATGTTTTTACTAAACCATCCTTTCTATATAATAAAAGTCTAATATGCAAATTGTCCTTTTGGGAGTTTGGGAGTTCAGCCGCTCACTGTGACATGCGTTCACCACCAGGGAGTGGGCATCGATGAGGTGGTGCTGGCAGGGCATGGCAATAGGGGTGCTGCTGGCCCCGATGGGCTCTGATAGGCCCCGATGAGAGTGGGACTGTGGTGGGATGGTGGAGTAGGTGAATGGGCGGCACCAGGCCAAGGCGGGTGCAAATGGGGGCCCAATCACCCCACAGATGGTGACCAGTGGTAGCAGCGTCTGGCTCCCAGCCGCTGAGGGAGCCAGGAGGGGGGGTCCAGCCCTGACTGATTGCTTCACTGGTGGAGCAGGCAAGGTTAGTGATGTTAACTTTGATTACTTGGTTGAAGTTGTGTCCACCAGAGTTCTGGTGATACATATTCCTTGTAATTTTTAGTAATTATAATAATAATTATAATTATTAGTATCTCTGGGGAAGAGTGTGAGATTATATAAATACTCTATTTCCAACCCCTTTCTACTCCGTGGTTTTAGTCTACATTGATAATTCTTTCTCAAATCTGAATACTGTGATGATGTAATGTGGTTTTTGTAATTTACTTATGAGAGATAGAGAGAGAGATATAGAGAGACATCAATTTGTTCCACTTAATTAACACATTCATTAATAATTCTTATATGTGCCTTGATGGAGGTGGGGTGGTAGTGGATCAAAAATGCAACCTTGGCCTATGGGAATGATGTTCTAATCAAGTGAGCTAGGGTGTAATATGGTTTTTGATCTTTATTGTAATGTTTATTAGTTGGCATTCTATTGTGAAGGCCATTCTTTTCCTTTCCTTCCCTTCTTTCACTTTTTTTAAAAAAATATATTTTTATTGATTTTTCACAGAGAGGAAGGGAGAGAGATAGAGAGTCAGAAACATCGATGAGAGAGACATCGATCAACTGCCTCCTGCACACCCCTACTAGGGATGTGCCCGCAACCAAGGTATGTGCCCTTGACCGGAATTGAACCTGGGACCCTTCAGTCCGCAGGCCCATGCTCCATCCACTGAGCCAAACCGGTTTCAGCCTTTCACTTTTTATAATATCAGTATGTATACAAGGCTTAAAAAAAATCAGTGTGTCATATACTCCATTACTGCCATTCATTTTTTTGATGAATGATTCAGTTTGGCCAATGGGAGACTCTTGAAGCTAGTTTCTATGTCCTTTTGATAGGGCACCCATTAGTCTTTGAGCAATGGTTTTGTTTTGTTTTCTCCTTTGCATAAGATGTTCTAAGGCAGTGGTTGGCAAACTGCCGCTCGCAAGCCACATGCGGCTCATGAACCATGGTTTGCTGCTCTGTTGACTAATGAGTTTGCCAACCACTGTTCTAAGAGTATCATGTACTCTTCCTGCCCAGTCTTGGTATTATTGGCCATTTTTCCAAGGAGCTCTAGTATATTATGGTGGAGGATGGTTTTAAAAAATAAAAATTTAACTGTAGCCAGTTTGGCTCATTGAATAGATTGCCAGCCTATCAACCAAATAGTCCAGGGTTTGGTTCCAGTTGGGAACATGTGCCTAGGTTGCAGGTTTGATCCCAGGCCCTGGTCCGGGTGCATGCGGGAGGCAACCAATCTATGTCTTTCTCTCACATCAATGTTGCTCTTTCTCTTTCTCCCCCTTTCTTAAAATATAAAAAGAGAAATAAAAATTTAGGTGCTGCATTTGTTTGTTTGTGGGCTGACACTGCTTCTGGATTTTATTTTTAGAGGAGAAGGAGATACATATACATGCATTATTAACACCTTTATTGAGCAATAATTCACTGATTTGAAGTATATAGTTTGTTGGTTTTTAGCATACTCAAAATTGCTCAACGATCACCATGATCAATTTAGAACACTTTCATCACCGCAAAAAGAAACCATATACAGTCACTCCCTATTTCCCCCAATCTCCTATCTTTGTGCAGCCCACCAGTATACTTTCTCTTCTATTTTGAACATTCTATCTAATAAAAGAATAGTATGCAAGGTAACTATCACTCCATTATACCTACAAACCACGCCCACAGCCCAATCAGGAGCAAGTGTGCAAATTAACCCAACCAATATGGCTGCGGCCACAGAGAGAGCAGGAGGAAGCCAAGCTTTCTGCACACCCTGGCTGGCCCACGCCTCCACTTCAGGCCACAAAGTTTCATTTATAGAAGATAGATAAATCCCAACAAAAATGGCAGCAGCCACGGAGCTGGAGAGAGCAGGAGGCTAGGGTTGCCCCCGTCGATGGAGGAAGCCAAGCTTTCCACTTGCCTTGGTCGGCCCAGGCCGCCACTCCAGGCTACAAAGTTTCAACTATAGAAGATAAATAAATTCCAGATACTAGGGCCTCTACTTGGGTAGTCAGGGGGCATCAGTTTTCTCTCGTTAACTCAGAAAAGCACATCCTGTTACCTGCTGCCCAGCAGAAGTGTACTAGGCCCCAAGCGAGCGAGGCTCAGTCAGGCAGCCTTTGTTCATGGGTGCTGGCACCCAAAGTGCATAGTCCTCCTCTGCAGTCGCCCTGACTATCCCACCATTTCACCGAGAGGACAGAACTCCTCGCCTCCTCTGGGTTCCCCATCTTGAATGCTGACTGAAGGCACCTCAGCAAGGGCCACCCACACCCACCAGGTGTGTCTGCCTGTACCTGATCCTGCCTCTGCATCTGCATTAGCCCCACGAAGGCAATCTCGTCGCCACACTGGTCTCCATCGGAACAGGGCATCACCACTCCTCCCACTCACTGTCATCTCACACGTGCCCACCCTCAGCACCCAGAACAGTCAGACACTCTCTAAAGGACATGGAGGATGCCAGAGTGGACTTGCGTATGTCTTGTGGGGGATGTAGGCATGCTGGGGTTGATGGAAGTGCTGAGGATGAGCGAGGGCGGAGGGAAGGAGGAGGGGGGTGGAATCTTGTGCACACCATGGTCTAGGACTGTTGCAGGTGTGTGTGGGTGACGATGTGCTGGGGGACGTTCGCATGTGGGGGTGCGGTGGGGGAATAGGGGCTGGGAAAGGAATCGCACACCACACTGGAGGCCTGCAGCTATGCAGACCCACAAACCCCTATGGCGTGGCCCGTAGGACACCAATCTGGCCCGCCATAGTGGCTGTCCCTGCAATTGCACATCTTCTGGGACAGGAGGCGGGACTTGCACAGCCACTCTTTGGCACTGCTGACCTGCAAGCACTACTTCAGCTCAGCCTGCAGGGTCCACTTGACATGCTCATGTCTGCCACTGCAGCCAAGTGGGGAGTACTGGCCTGCCCTCTGCCAGCCTGCCCTCCCCTCCCAGAGGTTCTCCGCGCGTTTTCCACAGGCCCGGAGCAGCCTGGGTGGGGTGGGATACCTGTGTGTGTTGCCCACTGGCCCAAAGTGTGCTGCTCACCACACACATGTGCCGCCCAGGCCTGGAGCGTGCTATCCAAGGCAACAAAGGCAAGCGTTTCACCCTGTCCCACCCACCAGCCTGTCCATGCCTGTGCACACTGCCCACAGGCCCAGAGATGGGTGTCTACCTTTGTTGCCTTGGGCAGTGCGCTCTGGGCGGGTGGGTGAACAGCCCTGCACCTCCTCACGCTGCCGACTGGCCCAGAACAGCCTGGGCGGGGCAGATGCCTGCCTTCCTTGCTTGGCGACAAACCCAGGTATTCCGGCCCACCCCCACCCAATTTGTGCCTGTGTCCATAGGCCTGGGGGCGTTCTGGAATCCCAGCCTCTCAGGGCCTATGTGTGGGCCTACAGGCCACTCGGTGCCTGTGTGTGGCAGGTTAATTTGCATAGTCCTCCTGATTGGCTGGTGAGCATAGTGGAGGTATGGTCAATTTACATGTTTCTCTATAGGATATTATCAATTTGATAAATAGCATGGTTCGTTGACTCACATAACTTTATTGGTGAAGTTAGATACTTAACCAGGTTAAAATTTCTTTTTTAATCTTTATTGTTCAAATTATTACAATTGATTTTTCCCCCCATAGCTCCCCTCCCCCTGGCTCCCACCCTACCCTCTTTCTTTAACCCCCCCCCTCCATTGTCCTCATCCATAGGTGTATGATTTTTGTCTAGTCTCTCCCTGCACCACTCCTACCACTTTTCCCCTGAGAATTATCAATCCACTCCCTTTCTATGCCCCTAATTCTATTCTACTCACCAGTTTATTCTGTTCATCAGATTTTAGATTCACTTGTTGATAGATACGTATTTGTCGTTCATAATTTTTTTCTTTTTCTTTTTCTTTCTCTTAAAGAATACCTTTCAGCATTTCATATAATACTGATTTGGTGCTGATGAACTCCTTTAGTGTTTTCTTATCTGTGAAGATCTTTATCTGCCCTTCAATTCTGAATGATAGCTTTGCTGGGTAAAGTAATCTTGGTTGTAGGTTTTTGCTATTCATCATTTTGAATATTTCTTGCCACTCCTGTCTGTCCTGCATAGTTTCTGTTGAGAAATCAGCTGACAATCATATGGGTGCTCCCTTATAGGTAATTAATTGTTTTTCTCTTGCTGCTTTTCATATTCTCTCTTTGTCTTTTGCTCTTGTCATTTTAATTATGATGTGTCTTGGTGTAGTCCTCCTTGGATTCCTTTTGTTTGGGGTTCTGGGTGCTTCCTGGACTTGTAAGTCTATTTCTTTCATCACGTGGAGGAAGTTTTCAGTTATTATTTCTTCAAATAGGTTTTCAGTATCTTGCTCTCTCTCTTCTTCTGGCACCCCCATAATTTTTATGTTGGTACACTTGAAGTTGTCCCAGAGTCTTCTTACACTATCTTTACATTTTTGGATTCTTTTTTCTTCTTGCTTTTCCAGTGGAATGTTTTCTGCTTCTTTGTATTTCAAATCCTTGACTTGATTCTTGCAATCCTCTAGTCTGCTGTTAGGTCTCTGTATCATAATTTTTATTTCAGTCAGTGCATGTTTAATTTCTGGTTGGTCCTTTTTCATCTCTAGTTGGTCTTTTTTCACCTCCTCTTGCATTTTGCTAAATTTATCCATCTTTTCTAGGAGATTCTTGAAAAACCTTATAACTGTGGTTTTGAACTCTATATCCAGTTGTTTGTTTTCCTCCATTTCTTTCATTTGTGATCTGTTCTTTTGTCTCTGCCTATTTTGCTGCTTCCCTGGGTTGGTAGAGTAGCTTTGTGTGCTAGGTGTCCTATATGGCCCAGTAGCTCTGCCTCCCCAGTTACCTGAGGTGGACACTCTTCGTGCACCCCTTAGTGGACTGTATGTGCAGTCTTGTTCTTGATTATTGTTGGTATTGCTGGGGGGAATTGACCTCCAACCCAATTGGTTGTGAGGATCACCTGTGTCTGCTCCTGGAGAACTGTGCTGGACCCAGCCTTAAGACTTGCAAGATTGCAACAGCTTCTGTGCTGGGCCTGGATGTGGTCAAGTCTCAGGGCTGAGCAGACAGCCTTGGGTTCCCATCAGCCCTGCCCTTCACAGCAGCCCCTGGGTCTCAGTGCCTCTGGGTAATTGTGGAGCCCTTTCTGTGCACACAGGCGTACCTCCCGACCTCTGCCTTTCCAGCTCCCCTGAGTTTCCTTGTGCTCTCGGGACACGTGTGAGTCTGGGTCCCCAGGGTCTCGCCTGAAACTGGGGTTCGTTGCAGTCAGACCTGGATTTCAGTGCTGTTGGGAGATTCTGTTTTCCTTCCACTAGAGGAAGCCAGCAACACAATCAGCAGTCAGCACTCTGTGTAGACACTTTCGCGCGCCCCCAGAACTCTGTCTTTTGTGGCTCCCCTAAGTTTCCCTGCACTCCTTCCTTTTTACAACAGTCCCGACTCCCACGTATGAGTCTCACCCGGAACTGGGGTTCAGTGCAGTCAGAAGTGGGATTCAGTGCAATCGGGATTTTCCATTTCCCTCCGGCTAGAGGAAGCCAGCCAGACTCCCCGCCGCCCATACTCTCCACGCGCATGTCTCCGTACTTCAGCTTTTTATAGCTCCTCTGAGTCTTCGTGAGTCCCTCTCTTTCCTTCTAGTTGTCGAATTTTCATTTAGCCAGCTTTCCTATGGTTCTGGATAGCACCAGTTCTGTCTTTTAGTTGTAATTTTGAAATTGTGCAAGTCAGCAGTTTAGGTGTTCACCTATGCTGCCATCTTGGTTTCTCCCTCCAGGTTACATTTTTTAAAAGGATGCTTTTATTGATTTTTAGAGGGAGAGGAAGGGGTATGTAGAGAGAAATATTGATGAGAGAGAAACATCATTAATCGGCTGCCTCCTTCACACAACCCAGGCACATGCCCTGACCAGGAATCGAACTGCAAGCTCCTGGTGCATGGACGAAGCTCAACCAACTAAGCTACATTGGCCACGCTAACTGGATTAATTTTTTTAATGGAATATAGAAAATGTTCTTTTGTAGACTTAATTTTTTAGGAAGGGTGGCCTGTGGGCTGTATAAGACCTGCAAAATCATTTGGTCTGGCCCTGCCCAGGAAACTTCAGATAGGACTTGAAATTTAATAAACCTCTGAGCTTTTTTCATAGCAACCTACATTTATATTAAGTGAATGCTGTTAGAAATATCTGAATGGTCCCTGGCAGAAAAGAAGTTCCCTACCCCTGCTTTAGAGTGATATACCCTTGCTATGTGTTTGTTAATCTGACTAGTGTTTAAGAATTTTGATTTGCTTGCCAACATTTTAAAAATTAGAGATTTACATAGAAATCCTGGGTTCTGACTTCTCTTAAAAAGGCAAAAAGGAAGTTCTGATTTTGCTAAGTTCATGTGACAACAATTTGGATGGATCTGACCGCCTGATGTTTTCTGGTTCCCACAACTGGCATTTATGTTTGCAACCTTCTTCCTCCTCCCCCTCATTCCCTTTCTTCTCCTTCTCCTCTCCCTCCTTTCTCCTCCTCTTATTTATATTGTTTTTATTGATTTCATAAAGAGGGAGGCAGGGATGGAAACATCAATGATGACAGAATCATTGATCAGCTGCTTCTTGCATGACCCCTACTGGGGATTGAGCCTACAACCCAGGCATATACCCTGACTGGGAATTGAACTGTGATCTCCTGGTTCATGGGTAGCCGCACTGGCTGGGCACAACCCTTCTTTGTAAAACTTGCAGTGGCAGGTGTAATAGTAGAGGATTGCACTGCTCTGTGTTCTGAAAAAGGAACTGATTTTATCAGAGATGACTTACTTTTTCACTTTTGTAGTTTCATGACCCAGCCAGCTTAACTGATGTTGATAATGTTTTCTAAAAGGAATCACCAAGGACCTATTTTAAATTGCTTATCTGTAGCAAATAACTTTGATAAAACTGTACTCTCTTTGTTGTTTAAACAAAGTTCATCTTTCATTTTGGATGGTTTGGAACACACAGATTTATTGAAGCTTAAAAAAAGTCTTTTTGTTACAGTGAGGAATTGTGTTAACTACATTTAGCCTTGTAAATTGAAGTTGATAACATTTTGCTGATGTCAACAGCATTTATTTATTAAAATGTATGTCATTCTAAACAGTAAGGTGAGCTGAAACAGGTTTGGCTCAGTGGATAGAACGTCGGCCTGGGGACAGAAAGGTGTCCCGGGTGCGATTTCAGTCAGGGGCATGTACCTTGGTTGCAGGCACATTCCCAGTAGAGGGTGTGCAGGAGGCAGTTGATCGATGTTTCTCTCTCATCGATGTTTCTAACTCTCTATCCCTCACTCTTTCTCTCTGTAAAAAATTAATAAAATATATTTAAACAGTAAAGTGAAGTGAAATTGATTGCTAAAGATTATCTTAGCTGTAGCTGGACAAAGTAATTAATTACTAAACTATAAATCTAAGTTTTTACAAGTATTTTCAAAAGCCCTCCTTGACCTGATTGATATTTTGTAGAATTCTCTGCCAACAATAGAGCACACTTTTGCTGAAGTCCACATGGCATATTTACTGAGGTAGACCATGTTCTTAGCCATAAAATGTCTCAATAAATGTAAAAGAATTCAAGTCATACACATTATATTCTCTGACCACAATGCAATTACATTAGAAATCAGTAAATGAAGATTCTTGGAAAATCCCTAAGTGTAAAATTTGGAACCTGGAAAACACACATTTATGTATGTATGAATGAATGTATGTATGTATTTTTAAATCCTCCACCTGAGGATATATATATAGAGAAAAGGCAGGGAGAGGGAGAGAAGAGGGGGGAGAGAAACATCAATCAGTTGCCTTCTGTACATGCCCTAATTGGGAATTGAACCTGCAACCCTTAGGTGCATGGGACACTACTCCAGCCAACCGAACTATTAGGCCAGTGCTTTTCAAACATATTTTTTTCATTTATTGACTTAAACAGAGAGAAAGAGAGAGAGAGAGACAGACTTCAATTTATTCCACTTTTTTATACATTCATTGATTAATGCTTATATGTGGCCTGATGAGATCCAACCTGCAACCTTGGTGTATGGAATGACTCTTTAACCAACTGAGCTACCCGGGCCAGGGCTGAAAAACATACTGTTAAATACCCTCTTGGTCAAAGAAAATGTATTTTATGAAAGGGAAATTAAGATGTTTTGAACCAAATGAAAAGAGAACATGATATTTAAATTTGTGGATGCCACTAAAACTTTGCTTAGGGAGGGATTCATAGAAAAGAAGAAAGATCTGAAGTTAATGACCTTAGCTTAAGAAATGAGAAAAAGAAGAACAGGTAAAATTTTACATAAACAGAAGAAAGAAAATAATACAGATAAAAGTAGAAATTAATGGAATATAATACAGAAAAGCAATAGAGAAAAATCAGTGAAATGAAAAACTGGTTCTTAGAGAAGATCAACAAAATTTATAAATTTCTAGCCAGACTAATAAGGAAAAAAGAGAGAGAAAGATACACAAATTAATATCAGGAATGAGAAAGATGACATCACTATATAGTCTACTGGTATTAAAAGATAAGGGAATATTATAAACAACTTTCTGCCAGTAAATTTGATTTCATAAATGAAGTAGACAAATTCTTTAAAAGACACTTGGTATAGACTGAATGTCTTTGTCCCCATCTTCTCAAATTGTTATCTTGAGACCTAAACCCAAATGTGATGTTATTTTGAGGTGGGGTTATGGAAGGTGCTTTGGTAAAAAGGGTAAAATCTTCATAAATGGGATTAGTGCCTTTCTAAAAGAGACCCATAGAAATTTCTGACTCTCTTTTGCCAAGTGAAGTTTCAGCCAAAAAGACAGTCTTCTATGAACTAGAAAGCCAGCCTTTACCAGACACTAAATCTGCCAGTGTCTTGATCTTGGATTTCTCAGCTTTCAGAATTGTGAGAAATAAATTTCTGCTGTTTATAAGCCACCCAATCTATGGTATTCTGGTATAGCAGCCTGAATAGATTAAGACAGACACAAAGTATGGAAATTTGGTCAAGAAGAAATTGAGTAAACTTTAAAGGAATGGTTTTTATAGTTAAAAATCCTACCCATACACAAAAAACCCCCTCCAAGTCCAGATGACTTCACAGGTGAATTTTATCAAACATTTAAGGATGAAATAATACCATTCTATACAAACTCTTCTAGGAAATTGAAGAGGAGAAAATTCTTCTCAACTCATTGTCTGAAACATTACTTTGCTACCCAAACCAGATAAAGACATTGCAAGATAAGAAAACTACAAACCAGTAGACCTCAGTAACATAAAATTTCAAATGAAATTTTAGCAAATAGAATCCAGAATATAGAAAAAGGAAATATATCATGATCAAGAGGTATTTAGCTCAGGATTGTAGGGCTGGTTAATAACTTGAAAATTAATATAAATCACCATATTAAAAACTGGAACACGAAAAACCATATAATTTCAGTATTTTTATCATATACTTTTTTCAGAAAAAGTACATGATAAAATCCCCCCAGTGACCCAAGTGGAGGACTTGGTATCTGGGATTTATTTATCTTCTATAATTGAAATTTTGTAGCCTTGAGCGGAGCCAAGCCTCCTGCTCGCTCTGTGGCTGCAGCCATTTTTGTTGGGATTTATATATCTTTTATAATTGTAACTTTGTAGCCTTGAGTAGAGGAAGCTTGGCTTCCTCCATCACCGGGGGCACCTCAAGCCTCCTGCTGTTTCCAGCTCTGTGGCTGCTGCCATTTTTGTTGGGATTTATTTATCTTGTATAATTGAAACTTTGTAGCCTTGAGTGGAGGCCTAGGCTGGCCAGGGTGTGCTGAAAGCTTGGCTTCCATTACTGGGAAACCCAAGCTTCCTGCTCACTCTGTAGCTATAGCCATCTGGGTTGGGTTAATTTGTACACTCTCTCCTTTTTGGCTGGTGGTCATGGCTTGTAGATGTAGTGGAGTGATGGTTAATTTGCATGTTGCTCTTTTATTAGATAGGACTAGTGGCCAGGTGCACAAAATTCTTCATGGGTGCAGTCCCTAGGCCTGGCTGGCGATTGAAGTGCGAGCGTTAGGCGTGGAAGGGCAGGTCCTAGCTGACCTTTGGGTCCTGGGCAGCACCTGTGCCCTGGGCCCCCACACGTCCCCCTCTGCCAGAGTCCCCATGTGGAGATGTGGTGAGCATGGCTGGATGCTGTGGGTCAGGGCTCAGTGTGGGTCTCTGGGCCAGCGATGCTGCATGGAAACTGGGTGGGCAGCGTGCTTTTTCCTGACTGGCCTTGCAGACCAGCTGCTGTGTGAACTCACAGGGACCCCGAATGGCCCCTGTGTTCCCAGTGGCTGTAGTGTGGCTCACCTGGAAGAGGCTGCACGGGGTGGGCTTTTTAAAGGCGCCTGGCTACTGAGCACAGGGCTTTCCATGTTTTACAAGCCCTGGTGTCCCAGGGGAAGGTGGCAGGGGGGAGTAAGAGTGAACTCGAACTCGGTGGACATCCTGCATTCTCACCACACCTCTGTCCCCGTCACCCCTGCCCCAGATAGCCAGCAGAGGTCACAGGGCGTCGCCTATGCCTGCCTTGTTTCACGTCTGGTGGTCAGCGCACATCATAGCAAGTTGTCCAACTCCCTGTCAAACTACCACCCAAGGGGACATTGCATGTTAGGCATTTATTGTATAGGATTATCACTATAATATCTTTCCTCAACCTAGGTCTCCTGTTTTTATTTAGTTTGTAATGAAATTTAAAATAAAAATTTGGTAAGTTAGTTATGTACTGCTGAGTACATCAAAAGGAACAATTGGAACTCTCATATACTGATAGTAGGAATGTAAAATGGTACATCACTCTAAAAAACAATTTGGCAGTTTGTTAGAACTACATACACCTACCAGGTGATCCAGCTATTTCATCTTAGAAATTTACCAACAATAAATGAAAGCATATGTCTAGAAGATTTGTACACTCGTGTTCATGACAGCTTTAATAGCCCTAAACTGAAAATAACTCACATGTCCACTACATAGGTGAATGGATAAACATATTGTGGCATATTCAACAGTGGACTATTAAGCAATAAAAAAGAACGAGCTATTGATACATAAAATAGGATAGGTGAATCTCAAAATAATTATGAGTGAAAGAAGCCAGACAAAGAATACATATTATAATGATTCCATGTATATCAATTCTAAAAACTGGCCTATGGTAATAGAAAGCAGATCATTTATTCTGTTGGTGGGGAAAGGGATAATGAAGGGTACAGGAAAATTTTGGGTGTTGATGGATATGTTTACTGGTTTGACAGGTGTATTTTTGAAAGCTTACCAAATTGTACACTTTAAATATGTTTATGATTGTATGTAAATTATACCTCTCAAAAAAGTTGTTTTTGAAAAGCATATAAAATCTTTGGAAATATCTAAAACCTCAGAAGCTTAATTTTATTTTTAGAGGTATTAAGTTTAAAGATAATAGAAATCTTGACTCAACATTCATATTCTCTAGGTTTTTACCATGCAGTACCCAAGTCTCTTAATGTGTATTTTATATAACTTTATCTTCTTTGGTTATAGTTTTTTTTTATGCTCTGTCTGGTATTTATATATAAAATATTTAATGATTCCTAAATATAGTTTATACGGTGTTTACATAAAGTTTCTTCACTATAAGGGATTGACTCCTAAATGGATTAAGATACTGAGTTAGTTATACTTACTACCTTTCTTTTTTGTGTATTAGACCTTGACTAATTCATGATGAACTCGTTTTAAATGTAAAGTATAGCTGTAGGAATTCTGTTACTTAAAAGAGAATGATTTTTTAAATGATCTAAATATTGTTTATTAAGTGCATTTTGCTCAAAGGAAAGCATTGGAGCCCACCTTTGATAGTTTGATTATTTATTTTCCATTGATTTTTACAGAGAGTGGAAGGCAGGGAGGGAGTGGAGGAGAGAGAGAGAGAAACATCAATGTGAGAGAGACACATTGATTGGTTGCCTCTCACATGCACCCCAACTGGGCTGGGGATCAGGGATCAAACCTGCACTAGGTATATGTCTTTATTAGGAATCGAACCTGAAAGCCATCTGGACGGGGCCTGTTTGATTCTTCTTTTTTTTTTTTTTTTTTTAAATACTAAATCTCATTGAACAATAACATTTTGTACATTATTTTTTTATTTATTTTAAAATATATTTTATTGAATTTTTACAGAGGAAGGGAAAGAGATAGTTAGAAACATCGATCAGAGAGAAACATCGATTAGCTGCCTTCTCCACACCTCCTACTGGGAATGTGCCCGCAACCAAGGTACATGCCCTTAACCTGAATCAAACCTGGGACCTTTCAGTTCACAGGCAGATGCTCTATCCAAACTGGTTAGGGCTGATTATTCTTAACAGAGGCTTAGGCACATGAAATGATCATAGTAATCTTACAAATGAACTTATACTGCAAATTTGTACTTTGTAGGAGGTCAAAGCTCATAAGATGATATTAACACAAGCTTTAATAGAATGACAACAATCCTATATAATAAAGAGGTAATATGCAAATTAACCCTCACACCCTCCCAAGATGGTTGCCTGCGACCAGGCCATCATGGGGGTTAGTGAGGGACAACCAAACGACTGAGCAGGCAGGCTGCATGGGGCGACCAGGCCAGCAAGAGAGGCAGTGAGGGGTGACCAAATGACTGAGCAGCAGGCTTTGTGGGGCCACCAGACTGGCACAGAGGCAGTTGAGGGCAACCAGGCTGGCAGGGAGGGCAGTTGGGGGTGATTAGGCTGGCATGGGAGGCAATTGGGGGCAATTAGGCTGGCAGGAAGGGCATTTAGGGGCAACCAGGCTGGCAGAGGGGGAGCAGTTGGGGGTGACCAGGCTGGCAGGAGGAGCAGTTGGAGCGATTAGGCTGGCAAGGGGGCATTTAGGGATGGATGACTGGGCCAGCAGAGGGGGGTAGTTGGGGGCGACCAGGCCAGCAGAGGGGGGCAGTTGGGGACGATTAGGCTGGCATGGGGGACAGTAAAGGATGTCCAGGCTGGCAGAGAGGGGCCAGTTAGGGGTGGCCAGGCTGGCACACAGAAATAGTGAGGGGCGATCAGGCTGGCTGGGGGGAGGAGTTAGGGGTGACCAGGTAGGCAGGCAGGTGAGCAATTAGGAGCTAGTGGTCCAGGATTGTGAGAAGGATGTCCGACTGCCAGTTTAGGCCTGATCCCCGGGATTAGGGCCTCAGCCAGCAGTCAGACATTCCCCAAGGGGTCCTGGATTGGAGAGGATGCAGGCTGGGCTGAGAGGGACTCCACCCCTCCCATCCCCTCGCCCCTGCTCAAATTTCATGCACTGGGCCTCTAGTTTGATTATAAATCCAGCTGGGAAGTGGGTTAGTTGATCACTGTTAACTCAGGAATACTTTTAATTTTAGAGAGCTAGGATAAAGTATTTTATTTAATTGATTTTTTTTCCTCCCCTCTTCTAGGCAATATAATAGCAGCCATGATAGAAGACAAAGGGCCAAGAGTGACCGACTACTTTGTCGTGGCAGGTCTCACTGATACATCTACTCTATTGGATCAAGAAATAAACCGTTTAGATACTAAGTCAACTGGACCTAAAGCTCCAATTATAGACATTGCAGTTATTAACAAATCAGCTGGGGAAACGGTACCTGAAGGTTATACTTGTGTTGAAGCCACTCCATCAGCTCTCCAAGCAAACTTGAACTATGGAAGTCTGAAAAGCCCAGAACTTTTCCTCTGTTATAAAAGAGGAAGGGATAAACCGCCCCTTACCGACATTGGGTACCATGACTTATTTTCTTTTGCTATAGTGAAGGGAAAAAAATTTATTTAAGGTGCATGGGAATAGGAATTTGAAGTGCTTGATAGTTCTATTATGATTTGTTATTTCAGATTCAAGTATTGTATTACATATCTCTGTCCACCCTTACTGGATTTCTTTGCATTGTACTTAAATCATTAGATCAATTCCTTTCAAAAGTACTGAAATGAAGATATAGAGCCTGAAATGTGATTCCATTTCTGTTGTACTTACAGATAAGGTTATTAATTAAACATAAAAGAACAAGAGGGTACAATAAAAGACAGTATTTTTTTTAAAGGAGCTACTTGGGTTATGTGATGGGTTTTTTCAAAGCCCTGAACAAAGGAGTATTCCTGTTTTTAAAAAATATAACTGTGCTTTGTGGTTTTTAGTACCACAAGGAGGATATTTACAGTTTAGAAAGAATAGTTGTTATGAGGTAGTTACTATCTAATCCACAGCTTATGAACAATTTTCTCTGCAAAAGCATTTTATCCACATGTAGTTTTAGAATAGCTGTAATATTTTTCCATATATACATGTAATGTATTACACTGTTCTGTTTATTACAGTTACCATCAGTTAATAAAAACATGGGTACTTGAGTATCTTGGAAAGTATTTAGGATCAGCTTGTCCCTTTATACAAAACATTCTGTTGGAATTTTCATGGCGATTGCATTTAATCAGTAGGTCTATTTGGAGAGTATTGCAATCTTGAATCCTGCAAGTTTGCTGAATCTATTGGCTCTAATAGCTTTCATTTGGCTTTTTAAAAATGATAGCATCAAGTCCTCTGAAAATAGAGATAATTTTCTATTTCTTCCTTTGCAGTTTGCTTTATTTGCCCTTTTTTTATTGCTCTGGCTAAAACTTAAGAGCACAATGTTGAACAGCAGTGGTGAAAGCAGACATCCTTGTTTTATTCCTGATCTTAGATAGAAAACTTTCAATCATTCACCACTGAATATGATGTGAGCTGTGAGTTTTTCATAAATGCCATTGTGTTAAGGAAGATTCCCTTTACTCCTGTTTTTATGAGAGAGTTTTATCATGAAAATGTGTCAGATTTTGCAAAATCCCTTTTCATTGTTAATTAAGATGATCATGTGGATTTTTCCTTCAGTCAATTAATGTGATGTATTATATCAATTGATTTTCTTACGTTCAAGCTCTCTTTTAATGTAACTATGATACCATATCTCAAAACATTATTACTCACTTAGTATCATCATGTACAAATTTCCATGATTATTCCATGGATTATTTTTGTGTTTTTAAAAGTATATGTTTATTGATTTCAGAGAGGAAGGGAGAGGGAAAGAGCTAGAAACATCAACAATGAGAGAGAATTATTGATTGGCTGCCTCCTGCATGCTCCAGCCTAGGACCCTTCAGTCTGCAGGCCAACACTTTATCCACTGTGCCAAACCTGCTTCATGAATTATTTTTAAGCAGTTGGTTGCTCGTTATTCTGTTGATAGTTGTTCAGATACAGTACTAAGAAAGGTAACAAGCTGCTGCATTTATATATCATTGATCAGTTGCCTCTTGCACACCTCTCACTGGGGACCAAGCCCATAACCTGGGCATCTGCCCTGACTGGGAATTAAACTGTGACTTCCTAGTTCATAGGTCTATGCTCAACCACTGAGCCATGCAGGCCTGGCCAAAGGACCTCATTATGTTTATTTATTTTTTCAAAATATATTTACTGATTTTTTACAGAGAGGAAGGGAGAGGGATAGAGAGATAGGAACATCAATGAGAGAGAAACATCAATCAGCCACCTTTTGCATGTCCTCTACTGGGGATGTGCCTGCAACCAAGATACATGCCCCTGACCAGAATCAAACCTGGGACCTTTCAGTTTGCAGGCCGAAGCTCTATCCACTGAGCCAACCCGGTTTTGGCCTCATTGTATTTAAATTTCCAAAGCTAAAAGATTGACCTTTCAGCAGCACCATTTTAACTCTTTTAGTATCCACCCTGTTTAGCCTCCATCATTTTCTTTCAAGTCAGTGTAAATAGGATGGGAGTCATACAACTTTATAGGAATGCTAGAGGCCCTGTGCATGAAACTTGTGCCCGTGGGGGGCGGGTGTCCGTTAGCCTAGCCTGCACCCCCTCCAATCTGGAACCCCGCAGTCAGACATCCCTCTCATAATCCAGAACTGCTGACTCCCATCCGCTTGCCTGCCTGATTGCCCTTAATGGCTTCTGCCTGCAAGCCTGATCACCCTAACCACTCTCCTGCTGGCGTGATTGCCCCTAACTGCCCTCCCCTGCTGACCTAGTTGCCCCCAACTGTCCTCCCCTGCTGGTCTGATTGCCCACAACTGCCTTCCCCTGCAGTCCTGATTGCTCCCATCTGCCCTCCCCTGCTGGCCTGATTGCCCATAATTGCCCTCCCCTCCTGGCCATCTTGTGGCAGTCATCTTGTGTCCACATGGGGGCGGCCATCTTGTGTGTTGGAGTGACAGTCAATTTGCATATTATCTCTTTATTATATAGGATTAGTTACAGGAGCCAGGTTAGGCACTTGGAGTCATAGAGGCTTCTTTTTCTTTCTTTTTTAAAATATATTTTATTGATTTTTCACAGAGAGGAAGGGAGAGGGATAGAAAGTCAGAAACATCGATGAGAGAGAGATATCGATCAGCCGCCTCCTGCACACCCCACACTGGAGGTGTGCCTGCAAGCAAGGTACATGCCCCTGACCGGAATCGAACCCGGGACCTTTCAGTCTGCAGGCCGACGCTCTATCCACTGAGCCAAACCAGTCTCGGCGAGGCTTCTTTTTTAAAGCTTGACTTTTAAGGAAAAAAGAAGATAGTTATGGATCTTGTTATTCAAGATGTATTGTCCATAGGGCCTGTGAGCATGTTAGATATTCAGAATCTTAGGCTCTACCCAGATTTACTGAATCAGAATTTGTATTTTAACAAAATCTTCAGAAGTAATGCTTTAGGACATCTGAGGGGTGAGGGGATGCAGAGTCAAGGGCCGCTTTTTTTATTATTTTTAATATATTTTATTGATTTTTTACAGAGAGGAAGGGAGAGGGATAGAAAGTCAGAAACATTGATGAGAGAGAGACATCGATCAGCTGCCTCCTGCACGCCCCCTATTGGAGTTGTGCCCGCAAGCAAGGTACATGCCCCCGACCAGAATCGAACCTGGGACCTTTTAGTCCCCAGGCCGGCGCTCTATCCACTGAGCCAAACTGGTCTCAGCAAATGCCGCTTTTTAACCTTTCTTCCAGGGGATAAATAACTTTGAACATTTTTATGTTGAAGAAAAGGAACAAATTGAGAAAGAAGAGCAGATATATAGGAGTAAAAGGTAGTAATTATGAAACAGATTACAGGGGTAATAGCAACAGCATAGATGCCTGGATTAGCCTTTCATGGAGGGGCTTTTCTTTTGAGAAGGGAAAAGAAGTTAAAATGAGTGTGAACGCCAATCATTGATTGAGGTGGAGTGGCTCTGGACATGTAATGGATTTACTCTCTGTTTTTAACAATTTTCTCTATGAGTTGTCTTAAGAACATAGATAATATATATAGAAGGATGGCTATAGAATAAAATTTTGATAATATCCATGTCAGTTTTAGGAAAACCTGGCAGGGACTTATGTTCTAGCCCTCACTGTTCCCTCTGGTAGCCATCCTTTAAAGGCCATCTTTTCACATTCTCCCTCACCACCTCTACAGTCATAATAGAAAGGATGCGAATCTCTAAAAGATTGTTGTTGCTTGTGGTTCAGTGGCACAACTTAAAAATAAAATGATAACTTAGATAATTATACTTAGATGTTCTCAGGTAGCTCTTTATATATATCTTGCAGTTCCTAAGCATCTAATTCCTCTTTTTCTTTTTTAATATTTAAGGGACCATATTCTTTCTTTTTAAAAAATATATACTGTTTTTTTTATTGATTTCAGAGAGAAAGGGAGAGATAGAAACATCATTGATGAGAGAATGATTTGGCTGCCTCCTGCATGCCCCCTAGTAGTGGGGTGATCGAGCCTGCAGCCAGGATATGTACCCTTGGCCGGAATCCAACCTGGGACCCTTTGGTCTGTAGGCCGACGCCCTATCCACTGAACCAAACTGGCTACTGCAAGGCATCTAATTTCGGTTACATTTTACTCATTGAGGTTTATTAGAGTATATGGTTGTCTTTTAGCTAATCATAATGGTAAATATTTCTCTCCAGATCAAATAATTGTTAATACGTATCTAGTGACTTAAATGTTTTAACCTGTTCTGTACTCCCACCCCCCTTGCCCCTTAAGCACTTTGATGAAATTTGGAAAACCTATTAGCCACTATAAGAGAAGCATCTACCTCATTTAAATATGAAATACTGTTGTTCAACTTTTGACCCTTTTGACTGATTTATAAACTGAGATAAGATATTTACAAAAATAATATTTTTTTCTGAAAGTAAGTTAAGTTAAATAAGATTTGATATTTCCTCATAATGTTAAATACTCTATATAAAGTATAACTTAATAGGATAATATGCCCTCTCTTTTTAAAATTATTCTTACTCTGCAGTTCATTTTTTTATTTTTATTGATTTTATACAGAGAGGAAGGGAGAGGGATAGAGAGCTAGAAATATCGATGAGAGAGAAACATCAATCAATTGCCTCCTGCACACCCCCCATTAGGGATGTGCCCGCAACCAGGATACATGTCCTTGACTGGAATCGAACCTGGGACCTTTCAGTCCACAGGCCAACGCTCTATCCACTGAGCCAAACCGGTTTCAGCTGCTGTTCATTTTTTAAAAATATATTTTTATTTCAGAGAGGAAGGGGGAAGGAAAGAAAGATAGAAACATCAATGATGAGAACCATTGATCAGCTGCCTCTTGGGGATTGAGCCTGCAACCTAGAGGCATGTGTCCTTCACTGGAATCGAACCTAGAACCCTTCAGTCTGAAGGCTGACACTCTTTCCACTGAGCCAAACTGCCTACGGCAAGAAAGTCAGACTACTATCCAAGGTTCTTATCTTCTCCACTGATTAGATTCATTGACTTTTAAATGAGTATTTTTCTCCAGCATTTTTTATTTTGTTTGCAAACATGCAGAAAAGGTGATAGAAGTTAAGTTTTGAATTGAGGGAGTACAATTCTTTATTAACTCATCCAATAAATAAAGGAGTTTTAAGGGTACAATTTTGATAGGAATTATGAAGGAAAATTTTGTGAAAATACTTGAACACTTGTTCTCTAGGAATTGACCTGAGCATGTTTGCGGTGTTGCCCTTTTCTTGTTTCATATGCTTCTTGTAATAAACAATAAAAAAATCAAGTTCTTTGATCCTATTTATACTTCCAGCTTTGGAAAAATAGTAGAGATTTATTTCCCAAAGTAATAATTTTAGTTTTTGTTTGCGATTAAGATTTGGGAAACAATAGAAGAGACCAATTATTTTTTCCAAAATTAAAACCAGTATTAAATTGAACTTTATTTACTTTTCTATTTCTCCCCTTCCTGTCATGCAGAGTTCTATATGAAGGAAAAGAAAGGCTTATTTCAGGATGTGAAGTGATCCAAGCCACACCCTATGGTCGCTGTGCCAATGTCAACAATAGTTCAACTACTTCACAAAGAATCTTTATCACTTATCGAAGGGCTTCTCCAGTTCGGCCCCAGAATTCCTTGGCTGTAACTGATATCTGTGTTATTGTAACCAGTAAAGGAGAAACCCCTCCTCATACTTTCTGCAAAGTTGACAAAAACTTAAATTGTGGAATGGTAAGAATAAAGTTTCATATTTTAGAAAAGGATAATTTTTGGATTCTCGTTGGTTATTGGGCATATATTTTATTCTGTTAATATATTCATGATTTTTATTTTTCAGCTTTCTAATTTTTATGACACATAATTAAAAATCTTTAGCTATCTAATGCTTTAGAATAATTTTATTCAGAAAATAGATACTTAAAACCAGGAATTTTTGGGGGGTGGTGCATGCTAATATTGCTTTTGTATGCTAATTAGAGGTTTAATTAGCTTTTTGGTTTCAATGGTGTATGATTTTTTTTGAAATTTAATCTTTATTCAGATCATTACAGTTGTTCTTCCTTTTTCCCCCAAGAGCTCCCCTCCACCTGGTTCCCACCCCACCCTTTGTTCTTACTTTCTCTCCTCTGTCCTCATCCATAGGTGTATGATTTTTGTCCAGTCTTTTCCCTCACATTCCTTCCCCCCCGAGAATTTTTAGTCCACTCCCTTTCTATGTTTCTGATTCTTGGTGCACCCCTTTGTGGACTGTGTGCACAGTCTTGTTGTAGTTAAGTCTTGATTGTTGTTGGTATCTCTGGGAGGAATTGACTTATAACTGTGTTGATTTTTTGTTGTTGTTTTTTTTGTTTTTTTAAGGAAAACTTCAGGGAGTGTGGATGGGGACTCTCTTATATATTTATTTTAAACTAGAGGCCCTGTGCATGAAATTCATGTATGGGTAGGGTCCCTAGGCTTGGTCAGCAATCAGGGCCATTTGTTCCATGATGTCCCCTGGTGGTCAGCACACCTCATAGCGAGTAATCAAACTTCTGATCTCCTGGTTGAACTCCCAAGGCGACAATTTGCATATTAGCCTTTTATATAGAGAGATATTTACAAACTTATTTTTTTAAAACCATTTTTATTAGTTTTAGTGTGGAAGGGAGAGATACCATTGATGGGCTGCCTCCTGAGTACCCCCTGCTAGGGATTTAGCCCGCAATCCAGGCATGTGCCCTGACTGGGAATTGCACTATTGATTTCCTGGTTCATAGGTTGAAGCTAAACCAGTGAACCACACGAGCTGGGCTTTACATATCTATCTTTCTATCTATCTATCTATCTATCTATATTTTTAAACAAATTTATTCATTTTTAATTTTCACTGGAGGATATTTTCTCGTTGATTTTTAGAGGGAGTGGAAGAGAGAGGGAAAGGTAAAAATATTGATATGAGAGAAACATTGACTGGTTGCCTCCAGCAGATGCCCTGACAACAGCCCAGGCCAGGGAGGAGCCTGCAATCGAGGTATGTGCCCTTGATCAGAATTGAACCCAGGACCCTTCCGTCCACAGACCAACACTCTATGCACTAAGCCTATACATACTTATTTTTTAAAAGGGCTCTAATGAAGAAGAAAATTGAACATACACATTTGATTTATAGTTTTATGAGACTAAAGTTTATTATTGGATCAGATTTATCTTGAGAAATAAGTTTATATCAAACTAATATTAGCTTAAATGTGGTATAGGTAGAGAGGTCTGATGCATCTATGGTTATTAGGACAGATTTGCTTCTGGAGGTAGTGACTTATAGCACCCCAGTGACCCTAATCTTTCCTCATTTGGATTCTAGTGCCCACTCTAATTTTTTCTGTCTCTTTCAAATATAGATAGTTCTGGATGACTACAGAATTCTGAACTGTTTGAAACTATCTTAAAGTTAGTTTAACATTGGTGGCAATGTTATTTTACTCTTCTAATGTTTTCAATTTCATGTTTTGCTGTTTTTTATACAGCAAAGTTCATGCAAGGGTAGGCCTTTCTTTCCCTGGCTGCCAGCACCGGCTTCCCTCCGGTCCCTGAGCCCCAGGCTTCCCTCTGGCACCCGGGACCTGGGCTTCACTCGCAGCCCCGGCTTCATCCGAAAGGATGTCCAGAAGGACATCTGGTCTAATTAGCATGTTATGCTTTTATTATTATAGTCTGTTTTGATAAACAAGCTTTAAACAGACTTCCTGAATAAATAATCAGACTCTTTAAAAGATATTCAACAAAATGAAATTTTTACTATTTTGTCTTTTTTAAAACCTAATTTATATTTTACAGTGGGGTTCCAGTGTTTTTCTGTGTTATAAGAAGTCTGTACCTGCTTCTAATTCAATAGCGTATAAAGCTGGTAAGTAAACTTAAAAAAATTATCTCTATTACTGTAGTTATTGTTGCACATTAACATTTGGTTAGGAAAGGCAATGTATGCTCCCTTTTGTAGTTTATGGAATTGACCTATTCATAAATGGAATTACCTGTAATTTTAGCATGTAAAGGCATAACTATTTTCTTAAATACCTTACACATTATAAGGTATATTAATATTGTCTCCCCAAAAGTATTAATTAAATAGAAACTTTCATCTCAAGCAAGCATTTGTGGAATAAACATGCAGGTGTTTAGTCTATACTAATAGATTTAACAGTTCAGTGGAAAAGTGCTTACTCTCTGATCTTTGATATTTTGGCAATCAGAAAGGTGTCAAATTGCATCTTTACTTCTTATATTTCCTTCTCTTATCTCTTTGTGTCTGATTTGAAACCACATGTTACTTGCCATGAAAAGTGGACTTGCTTCCTTTCTCCCTTGTTGCAAAGAATCAGCTATATGGAGGACAGGAGGGCCTGAGAAACTTTTCTGCCATGAAGTATTTGAGAAATCTATCGCCACATTCTTACTGCACAGTAAAGTGTCAAGGGCTGTAAAGATTTAAGTGGGACCTCTTCATCCCGCTGGTATGGTGGGATAAAATCTGAAAATACAGGTATGCTCCAGTTGTAAATAAAGAGAAATACTGGAATACTTCTTTGTGAAAATAAGCAGTGTCAAATACATTTGATCATGCACAATATTTTTAATAAAGTTTTACTTAAAAGAAATTAGGCAAATTTATATCTGAAAAATGTTGATTTTTTCCTCATAGACATTCATATTAATGGATTAAACTATTTAATTAATATAAAAATTACAAATTCAGTATCATTTAAAAACGTGATACTGTTAACATTGCTGTAATGTGTTGATTGTATGTGATTTTCTTAAAAAATATATTTTTGGTGGGGAGAGAGTGTCACTTTAAAAAATCTTACAGAAACAAGATGAAAGTATTCAGGTATTTTATATAAGACATGTATTTTAAAATGCAGAATTTTGAAGATTGAATTTGTACTCAAAAATCTGCTGCTGATTTTCAAGTGTTTATCTTGGATGTGGTCTGCTAGAGGCTAACGAACTAATGACATGTAGCTACTTGATTATGAAAGGGCTATGTTATGCTTCTCAGAGTACCCCCTCCTACTCCTACTTCCTTGGTCTCACATACTCTGTACTCAGTCACAAAGGGTTTCTATCTCATTTACTTTTCATATTGCATTTTTTTTATACTGCTTCTCTCTCAAGATGATTTTAGGGACTGTGATAATTTGTTTCCTTGGCGTTCTTTCCCTGAATTTTTTATAGAAGACTAACTGGAATAGTTGATAGATTTTCCTGTGTGTTTCTTACAATTCCTATAAGATGTTGGCAGTAGAAGAAAATATGTTAAGATTTGTGATTCTATAGTTTTAACTAGTATATTTAGTACATTTTATGAACTAAAAGTCCATAGTTCAAAAAGTAAAGGGTAAATTTGTTAAATTAGTAAAATTTCTGATATGGCAAGAGAAAAATTGATTTTGAAATTTCACACAAGTATTTCCATGAAGTTTGCTGTTAAAATATCTTAATAATGTATCACATATATTTTATGGAAAAGTAACTATTTAGAAAAACTTATCATTGTCTCCTTTCTCCAAAAGGTTTAATTTTTAGATATCCAGAAGATGATTATGAGTCATTTCCACTCTCAGAATCTGTACCTCTCTTCTGCCTTCCTATGGGAGCTACTATTGAATGTTGGGATCCCCAAACCAAATACCCACTTCCAGTTTTTTCAACTTTTGTCCTGACAGGTTCTTCTGCTGAAAAGGTATATATTTTTTTCCTTTTTTATTTGATCTATTTTGTTCATATTTTAATCATATTAAATTATTAATATGACCCAACTCAAAAAAAACTCACATTTTTATTGATTTTTAAAGAGAGAAAGGGAGAAGGATAGAGAAAGAGGAATATCAATGAGAAAAATCATTAATTGACTGCCTCCTGCACGCCTCTTACAGGGGATTGAACTGTAACCTGGGCATGTGCCCTTACTGGGAATTGAATCAGGGGCCTTTTGGTTCATGTGTTTCCACTCAATCACTGAGCCACACTGGCTGGGCCTAACTTTTATTTGAATCAGCATTATTTGGACAGAATACATTTTGGATTAAATTTGCACTTTAGTGAAAAGTGAAAGGTCAACATGAAAATTAGTAACTGATGTCCATACCCATGAAACTTCTACAGAAAGTAATATAAAGTCTTTCTGGAGAGACACCCCCAAAACTGAGGCCTTAAAATGAGATTATAGCCGGGCAGGTGTGGTTCAGTGGTTGAATGTGGACACATGAACCAGGAGGTTACTGTTTGATTCCCGGTCAGGACACATGCCTGGGTTGCTGGCTCGATCTCTAGTAGGAGGCATGCAGGAGGCAGCCGATCAATAATTTTCTCTCATTGGTGTTTCTCTCTCTCTCTCTTTCCCTTTCTCCCTGAAATCAATAAAAAAGGTATTTAAAATAAATAAATAAAATAAAATGAGACTATAATAAAAGCTAGAAGATGTAGGAAGAATCAACAAGACTCATAATACAAAGCTGGATTGGACCTTTTAAGATATTGAAATGAAAGAATAACAATATGAAGGATATTATAGATTGAATATATAATTGAAATGATTCAAGACCCCTAAAAGCATCAAAGAAAGATTAGTATATTTTGAAAATCGAATAGACAGATTAGAAAATAATCAAATGTGTAGGCATAAAAAATGTGTTCTTAAAATTGAATTCAATGAGTAGTTTAAACAACAGAGAAGACATACATGAAAGGAGAATTAATGAAGTGGAAGATATGTCACTTCAAATTAGTACAGAAAAACATAAAGCATAAAAGAAGTTTAAATATGTACAGGATAGAATCAGAACAATCAATAGACATTAATGAAGTCAGGAAGGAGAGATCAGAAAAGGGAAAGGCAGCATGTAAAGAGCTGGTTGGTTGACAGTTTTCCAATTGAACAATTGAGTCTAGACTCAATATACACTCTGAACTTCAGTAGAAAAAAGTAAAAATACAAAACCACCTCTATTCGTATAGGGAATAATCAAAACACAAATCAACAGAAAGAAGAGACATTTACTTTCAAAGGAACAACTCTTAGATTGGCTAATTTCTCAACAACAAGGATCCAAAGAAAAATAATATATTAAAATGGAGGAGTAAGCAAAGATAGTTTAAAAGCATGCAGAAAGCACTAGCCATAAGAGAGATGAATAATAGACCTCACTAGAGTTAAGAGTATTTATTCATTCAAAGACATCAGTAAGGAAGTAAAAGAGCAGGCCCAGGCTGAGAGAAAATAATGCAATATATTCAGGATGGATCTTATATCAAGTAAATGTAGAACTTCTACATTATCAGCAAGGAAAAGAAGCAACCCGATGGCTCAGCTATTACACTCCTGAGCATATCCCAAGAGATGTGAATGTATACATTTTCCAAAAACATGAACATTCTTTATTTGTAATAGTAAAAAATTGAAAAGATCTATAAACAATAATAATAACATAGAATTGTAATTTAAAATAAAAAAGATAATCAGGAATAAATATTATTTAGAAATTAAACCTACAGATGTAGTAGATTAAAATTTCTTAGGAAACTTGATAAAATAGGCAATTTTATTGAAAATTATAACTAACCAAAGCTGACTCTTGTGGCTCAAACAAAATACATTGGCTCAAGCAAAATACTCATTCTATAAGTTTGCAGCCTCTGTATTAAAGATAATGAAGGTTAAAATCAAGCATAGTATCTGAAATACAGTGAAATACTCATTGAATGAAGGCCATATATTAATTGTATTGCTTACAACTAAACTAACTTTTTAACTTAATCATTTACCGGTTCTCTTATTTAAAAGCAGTAAATAAAATGAAAATTTTAAGATCTTCAAACACTTAAGTTACCAAATTTGACAAGTAGAGAACCACAAAGCCTCATTGAGATGCTTGTTAAAAAACCTGAGATCACTTTGAAATAATTTTATCTGCAAGTGTTTGGCTCTCTCATCATTGATGTTTCTATCTTCCTTCCCCTTCATCTCTGCAATCAATATAAATATAACTTTTTTAAAAAGGACAAAGGTTAATATGATATATATTACTAAGTAGTCATACGCTTTATATAAGTATTAATCTCTGGTTTGAGAATTTTTTCATCACTCTAAACAGAAGCTTTCCTCACCTCACCCCAAGTCCCTGGTAACCTCTTTTCTACTTTATGTCTCTACAGATTTGCCTATGCTAAGTAGGTCATATACATGGAATAATAAGATATTTTGTGTCTGGCTCATTTCACTTAGCATAGTGTTTTCAGGGTTCATCCATGTCGCTGTCTCTATCAGAATTTTATTTTAAGGATGAATAACATTCCATCGCATGTATATACTATATTTTGTTTATCCATTCATCTATTGATGGAGATTCGGGTTGTTTCCTCCTTTTGACTGTTGTGAATATTGCTCTATGAACATTGTGTACAAATATCTGTTTGAGTTCCTCTTTTGAATTCTTTTGGGAGTACAGGTTTCTGCTACTCTCCAAAAGTAGAGCATTCCTATGAAATCTTTTGCAAGCCAAAATGATATGAAGAAACAATTACCATTAATTTATATAGAAAAAAATTTGAGCATTCCCAAATGCCCAAAATAACCTACCAAACCATACCAAATAACACATAAAACCTAAAGTAACACTAACATAGTAAAAGCAGGAATGACATGATAAATATGCATCATGCTTTGTACACCCATCAATCACTCAAATATTAGACTTTCCATTTTATCCATTACTGGATGCCAGCTAAAGGAGACCACTTTGCTTCTAACAGAACCAATAGTAACTTTGGCAGGTTTCAAGATTCTTTCTTTGTGTAAATAGTACAAATGTACTAGGCAAGTTCAACACATGTAGGATGCTTTAGTTCATCATCAATCGCTTAATCATGCCATTTTATGCTAAGCATAATACCCTTCTGAGCTCTCAGGCTTTTCTGATACCTTAGGACACATCTTGCAAACAGAAGCACAAAATAAGTCGAAATAAAGCACAGATACTCAGTATGGGGGCTTGATGTGGAGATGATGAGTGTGGTTTCCTGGGAAGGAGCTTGGTGATGCCATTCTCACTGCTGGGGTGCGTACTGCTTCTATATTGCTGGCTGCCAAACAAATGCTGAATGCTATTATTGCTTTTTGCCTACTTTCATAAAAGTGAAAATCCTCTTTGTATTAATTCTGTTAGCATAAACAGGTGCTAATATAGGTCTTTTATAGAAGGTGCATAATGTGAACTTTCAAAAAGTAGGGAATGCTTGTATACCTAAGAGTGGAATTGCTGTGTCATCTGGTTATTCTTTTTTGTTTGTTTTTTTCTTGGTTATTTTTTATTTAACTTTTGGAGGCACTGCCAAACTGTTTTTCAGCAGCAGCCACACCATTTTATCTGCAGTGTCAAGATATTTTTTTTCATTTATCTGTCATGCATTCTAAGCAAATATTTCTTTTTTAAAAAAATATATATTTTATTGATTTTTTACAGAGAGGAAGGGAGAGGGATAGAGAGTTAGAAACATCGATGAGAGAGAGACGTCTATCAGCCACCTCTTGCATGCCCCCTACTGGGGATGTGCCCGCAATCAGGATACATGCCCTTGACTGGAATCGAACCTGGGACCTTTCAGTCTGCAGGCTGACGCTCTATCCACTGAGCCAAACCGGTTTCGGCCTAAGCAAATATTTCTGTGGAATAAGAGAAATTAATTTTTAAAAACCTTAAAGTCTTATAATGGAATTCTGTTGTTTTGTAGGTATATGGAGCAGCCATCCAGTTTTATGAGCCTTACTCTTGGGAACTTCTAACAGAGAAACAGCTTATGCAGCTGGGCCTTTTGACACCTGTGGAGAGAAAAATGGTCTCCAAATCCATCAATTCAAACAAATGCATTTGTTTACTCTCACACTGGCCTTTTTTTGAAGCTTTTAGAAAATTTCTCATGTTTATCTACAAACTTTCTGTGTCTGGACCACATCCTCTTCCCATTGAAAAGTACGTATAAAGATGAAAGACATGTCTGTTGGAAAAACTGTGTGTGTGTATGTGTGTATATATATATATATATATATATATATATATGCAGCAAAGTTAAGAGGAATCACAGTCACCCTACTTTTTATACTTGCTCCCTTTTTACTTGAGTCATTGACTGAATTTAAAATTGAGGAATGGTGGGTGAGGATGACCAAATTTTCTCTTGAGAATTCAGCTGAAGAAGAAACTTACATACATTATACTATGTGTTCTTCCTATTCATTTTCTAATAACCAAGAGAAAAATAGCTATTGATATACACATTTATACATACTCAGTCATATCAATGGTCATTCTAAAATCAAACTGTAAAACATCTCTAAGCTTATTTACAAATTTATGTTAAAAGTGAGATTTTCGTTTTAGCGTTGGCAGAATTCTACATGTTTTTCCTTTGATTTAGAATTCCCTTTGTCATGGAAATCTTTTGTAAGTAAGAAAGATATATGTAGAACCTCTGTCTTTTGAAAACCATGTCTTTTCTGACTTCTAGTGGCATATTGACCTTTATTATAGTAAATAATTTATGAATCCTACTAACAAACCAAGAGGTGTCAACAGCTTGCTGGGAATGTATTATATATGTGTGTAGACATAGATTTTTGTTACAATTTGAAAATTTTTCCATTATACCAAATAGAGTACTATCAAAATATATTAGTTTCATGGTTAACTTGGGAGTAAAGTACTGTGCTTAAACTTATACCTTGGTATAGAAATATGGTTTCAACTTTCAGATTGTACTCATGGAATGACAATCTAATGGTTTATAATTCTAGATTTAACTTTCAACCTTTATATTATCTTAAAATTGTTTGAATTAAAATTTAATGTGAGAGATAATATAGCAATCTTTTGAAAAATTAAGTTTTCATAAATATTTTTTAAGATAAAATTTGTGTAGTGATTAATTTTTTATTAGTTGAAGTAATACTTTGCATTTTTGTGGCCTCTAAGATCTTAAAACTTTGGAGAAATGTAAGAAGCATTATTTTTAGGTGGAAAGACAGAGAGAGAGAGTAAGTGGTTTACCCAAAGTTATAGTAAAATAATTATATTACACTTATATTTAATATTTAATTACTAGGATTAAATTCTATTTTAGTTTGAATTTTTTATATCAGAGTTAGTTGGTTCCCATATTGGCACTGGTAATCAGAGCAATATTAAATTTGCTTCTTTCATGAAAATCATATTCATGTTACTCTTATTTTTCTGGCAATAATACAAGAAAATGTGGACTTTATATCAGGAAATACATTGTGCATTTCAGAAGTTTAGTAGGATGAGTACATTTATTTACACTAAATTTATTTAATTAGGGTAAGTTTTAGGTAAGTGGCTTTGTCATATTTGGGAAGATATATAATGATATTTAAGATTTAAAAAATCTATAAGGCATTTTAGCAAAGTAATTATGACCTTTATTTCCAATTCTTTTCCAGGCACATTTCACATTTTATGCACAATATCCCGTTTCCTTCACCACAAAGACCGAGAATCCTTGTACAGGTAATTAAAAAAAGAGTATATTAGAGGAGAGCCCTGAATATGTTTATTATCATCATGGTACAGTGGGGGTTCTGTGACTCTTTGGGTTTGAGGTGGGGTAGTATACATTCATAAAGTCTTTGAATTTCCGGTATTTTATATCTTTTTATTTGTTTATTTTTTTAATAATGTGTTACATGTGTACGTATTTTCCCATTGGCCCCCTGACCCCCGCCCTTTCCCATGGAAACCCTAATCTCCCAGTGTCTTGTGTCCATTAGTTATGCTTATATGCATGCAAACAAATTCTTCGGTTGACCTCTTACCTAACCCACCTCTCCCTAACTTTCCCATTGTAATTTGACAGTCTCTTTGATGCTTTACTGCCTCTGTATCTATCATTTTGTTCATCAATTTATAATGTTCTTTATTATCTATAAATGAATGAGATCATCTGGTATTTTTCTTTGATTGACTGGCTTATTTGACTTAGCATAATGCTCCCCAGGTCCATCCAGGTTGCTGCAAATGGTAAGAATTCCTTTGTTTTTATGGCAACATAATAGTCCATTGTGTAGATGTACCATAGTTTTCTGATCCACTCATCTGTTGACAGGCACCTAGGCTGTTTCCAAATCTTAGCTATTGTAAATTGTGCTGCTATGAACATAGGGGTGCATTTATCATGATTGGTGTTTCTAGTTTCTTAGGATATATTCCTTGGGGTGGGATTACTGGGTCAAATGGCAGTTCCATTTTTAATTTTTTGAGGAAATTTCATACTGTTCTCCACAGTGGCTGCACCAGTCTGCATTCCCACCAACAATGCACGAGGGTTCCTTTTTCTCCACATCCTCACCAACACTTGTTGTTTGTTGATTTGTTGATGATTGCCATTCTGACAGGTGTGAGATGGTATCACATTGTCGTTTTGATTTGCATATCTGGGATAATTAGTGACTTTGAGCATGTTTTCATGTGTCTCTTGGCCTTCCTTCCATCAGTCTTTCAAAAAGATTCTATTTATGTCCGTTGCCCATTTTTTTAATTGGATCGTTTATCTTCCTTTGATTAAGTTGTAGAAGTTGCCTGTAGATATTGGAGATTAAACCTAAAATGGTTTCTTTTGTCGTGCAAAAGCTTTTTATTTTGATGTGGTCCCTTTTGTTTATTTTCTCTTTAGCTTCCATTGCTCTAGGAGCAGTATCAGTGAAGAAGTTCCTTTGGCATATGTCTGAGATTTTGCTGCCTATGGATTCCTCTAGTACAGTGTTTCTCAACCTTTCTAATGCCGTGACCCTTTAATACAGTTGCTCACGTTGTGGTGACCCCCAACCATAAAATTATTTTCATTGCTACTTCATAACTGTAATCTTGCTACTGTTATGAACTGTAATGTAAATATCTGATATGCAGGATGTATTTTCGTTGTTACAAATTGAACATAATTAAAGTATAGTGATTAATCACAAAAACAATATAATTATATATTGTGAAATATTTATTTCTAATTATAAATAAATGAAATTTTTGTCTTGAATCATGGTGTAGCATGGGTAACAGTCTTCATATTACAAGAGTAAACTACATTGCTACACTTTGCTACACCGAGGAGCAGTCTGTTGGTTCCTAAGACCATGGGAAATAGGTGTTTTCTGATGGTCTTCGGCAACCCCTGTGAAAGGGTCGTTCAACCTCCAAAGGGGTCGCGACCCACAGGTTGAGAACCACTGCTCTAGTATTTTATGGTTTCCCATCTTATGTTTAAGTCCTGTATTTCTATGGAGTTTATTTTTGTGTATGGCGTAAGTTGGTGGTCTAATTTCATTTTGTTGTATATATCTGTCCAATTTTTTCAACACCATTTATTGAAGAGACTGTCTTGACTCCATTGTATGTTCATACCTCCTTTGTCAGATATTAGTTGACCATGGTGGGTGGTTTAGGTCGATATCTGGATTCTCTATTCTATTCCATTCATCTATATGTCTGTTCTTGTGCCATTACCAGGCTGTTTTGAGAATAGTGGCTTTGTAGTACAGCTTGAAACCTGGTATTGAGATCCCACCTAATTTGTTCTTGTTTATCAGGATTGCTATGGCTATTTGGGGTCTCCTTTTTGTTTCAGGTGAATTTTTGGAGAGTTCTTTCTAGGTCTGTAAAATATGCTGTTGGTATTTTAATGGGGAGTACATTGAATCTATAGATTGCTTTGGGTAGTACAGTGGTACCTCCAGATACGAGTGCCCTAAACATAGGAGATTTTTGAGATACCAGCCATCGAGCGAGCGATTTTTACTTTGAAATACGAGCAACATTTGAGATAGGAGTAATCGCACGAATCGGCTGGCTGCACACGACCCACCAGTTTACCTCAACTCGAGCGTCTCGTAGTATCCCACGCCTCAAGGTTACAGAACAAATTAAACTCGTATCTCGAGGTACCACTATATAAACATTTTAATGATGTTGATTCTCCCAATCCATGAGCATGGTATGCTCTTCCATCTGTTTATGTCTTCCTCTATCTCTTTTTTCAGTGACCTGTAGTTTTCTGCGTATACATCTTTTACCTTCTTAGTTAGGTTTATTCCTAGGTATCTTAATTTTTTTGGTGTGATGGTAAATGGGATTGCTTTTTCAGTCTCTCTTTTTGTAAGTTCACTGTTAGTGTATAGAAATGCCATAGATTTCTTGGCATTAATTTTGTATCCTCCTACATTGCCGAATTCATTTATAAAGTCCATTAGGTTTTTGATGGAGTCGTTCAGGTTTTTATGTACAGTATCATGTCATCTGCAAATAAGGACAGCTTTACTTCTTCTTTTCCAGTTTGGATGCCTTTTATTTCTTCTTGTTGTCTAATTGCAATGGCTAATACTTCCAGTACTATGTTGAACTGGAGTGGTGAGATTGGGCATCCCTGTCTTGTTCCTGTTCTTAGGGGAAATGGTTTCAGTTTTTGCCCATGGAGTATGATGTTAGCTATGGGTTTATCATATATGCCTTTTATGATGGTGAGTTATGATCCTTCTATTCTCACCTTGTTGAGAGTTTTTATCAAGAAAGGGTGTTGGATTTTGTCAAATGCTTTTTCTGTATCAATTGATAAGACTGTGTGATCTTTTTTATCTCTCAATTTGTTTATGTGATATATCACATTTATTGATTTGCAGATATTGTATCATCCTTGCATTCCTATAATAAATCTTACTTGGTCATGGTGTATGAACTTTCTGATGTACTGCTGAATCTGATTTGCTAGAATTTTGTTGAGGATTTTGGCATCTACATTCATGAGGGATATTAGACTGTAATTTTCTTTCATTGTGTTGTCTTTATCTGCTTTTGGCATTAAGGTGAAGCTGGCTTCATAGAAGGAACTTGGAAGTGTGCCTTCCTCATCAAATTGTTGTAATAGTCTGAGGAGGATAGGTTAGTTCTTCCTTGAATGTTAGGCCAAACTCCCCTTTGCGGCCATCTGGCCCCAGGATTTTGTTTGCTGGAAACTTTTTGATGACTACTTCAATTTCTTCCATACTTAATGGCCTATTGAGATGTTTAGATTCTTCCTGATTGAGTTTCGGAAGGTTACATTTTTCTAGGAAAATGTCCATTTCCTCCAGGTTGTCCAGTTTGTTGGAATCAAGTTGGTCATAGTATTTTTTAACAATCCTTTGTATTTCAATGGGGTCTGCTGTTATTTCACCTCTTTCATTTCTGATTTTGTTTATTTGGATCCTCTTTCTTTGCTTCTTGGCGAGCCTGGCTGAAGGTTCATCCTCTTGTTTATCCTTTCAAAGAATAAGCTCTTGGTTTTGCTGATCTTTCCTATTGTTTCTTTGTTCTCTATGTAATTTATTTCTGCTCTAATCTTTATTGTTTCCTTCCTTCTGCTTACATGGGGCTTTTCTTGTTGCTCTCTTTCTAGCTCTTTGAGTTGCAGAGTTAAGTAATGTATTACCATTCTTTTTTTTTTTTTGCGATAGGCTTGTTGAGCTATGAACTTCCCTCTCAAGACTGCTTTCACTGTGTCCCATAGATTTTGGATTGTTGTGTTTTCATTGTCGTTTGTTGCCATGATGTTTTTTATTTCTTCCTTCATCTATCTGGTAACCCAGTCATTGTTTAATAGTATGCTGTTTAGTTTCCATGTGTCTGATTTCTTTGGATTATTTTTATGGTACTCGATTTCCAGTTTTATTTCACTGTGATCTGAGAAGATTTCTATCTTCTTGAATTTGAAGAGACTTTGCTTATGAGCCAACATATGATCTATCTTTGAAAATGACCCATGTGCTCTTGAGCAGAATATATATTCTGTGACTTTGGGGTGAAATGTTCTGAAGATGTCAATTCTAGTTGGTCTAATGAGTCATTTAGGATTGATGTTTCTTTGCTGATTTTTTGTTTAGAGGATTTGTCTAATGATGATAGTGGAGTATTAAAGTCTCCTACTATGATTGTATTGTTGTCAATCTCTCCCTTGAGTTTTTTTTATGTATTTGGGTTCCCCTTTATTGGGTGCATATATGTTTACCAGAGTTACTTCTTGTTGGATTGCTCCATTTAGTATTATGAAGTGGCCTTTCTTATCTCTTTTTATGTCCTTCACTTTGAGATCTAACTTGTCAGATGTAAGTATTGCTATTCCAGCTTTTGTTTCATTTACATTAGCCTGAAAACCCGTTTTTCATCCCTTCACCCTCAGTGTGTGTGCGTCCTTTTTGGTGAGGTGGATTTCTTGTAGACAGCAGATATATGGGTCATGTTTTCTTATCCAATCCGTTACCCTATGTCTTTTGATTGTAGCATTTAATCCATTTACATTTAAAGTTATTATTTTAGGTACTTACTTGTTGCCATTTTAATTCTTTACTCCTGTGTTCCTTCTTTGCTTCTTCTTTCTTTTTTTTACAACAGATCCTTTAACATTTTTTTGTATTGGTGGTAATAAATTCCCATAGTCCTTTTTTGTCTGTGAAGCTCCTGATTTCACCTTCAATTTTAATTGATAGCCTTACTGGGTACAATATTCTTGGATTCAGACTCTTCCTTTGCATGATTTTGTATATTTCATTCCATTCCCTTCTGGCCTGATGAGTTTCTGTTGAGAAATCAGTAGCCAGTCTGATGGGGTTTCCTTGGTAGGTAACTTTCTATCTCTCTCTGGCTGATCTTACTTTGTCGTTGGTGTTCATGAATTTAATTGTAATGTGCCTTGGCATAGGTCTTTTGGGGTTCATTTTGCTTGGGACTCTGTAAGCTTCTTGGATTTGTGTGGGTTTTTTCCTTCCCTATATCAGGAAATTTTTCTGACAATATTTCTTCAAACATGTTTTCTATTCCTTGCTCAGTTTCCCCTCTTTCTGGAACCCCTATTATGCGGATGTTGTTTTGTTTTTTGTTATCCCAAAGTTCCCTTCGGCTCTCCTCTTGCTTTTTAATTTTTTTTTTCTAGAAGCTGCTGAATTTGGGTATTTTTTCCTACCTTGCCTTCTAGCTCACTGATGCTATCCTCTGCTTCTTCTAGTCTACATTTGATGCTTTCTATTGAGTTCTTTACAGCAGCGATGTCATTTTTCATTTCTTCTTGATTATTCTTCATTTCCTCTTTGTTCTTATTCATATTGTCAAATTTGTCTTCCATTCTTTTCAGCCACCTTATGACCATTTCTCTGAATTCTTTCTCTGTCAGGTTGCTTGCCTCCATTTCATTTACTTCCTTTTCTTTCTGGTAATGCCTGCTTTCCTTGCATAAATGGGCTGTTTCTTTGTCCATGGTCTTTTTTCTTTGGGTGACTGGTTATATATTTCTCTCTCCTACATTGATTTAAAGGTACAACACACAAGGCACTGAACAGAAATATATTCACGATGTTAATAACCACAAATAAGGTGACCACTAGTGAGAGACAAATTAGGGGGAAGAAGAGAGAAAAGAGGAAAGAAGAAAAGAAAGTATGGCAAAATGAAATTGGAAGAAAAAGCAAAAAAAAGGAAGAAGATAAAATAAAGTAATAGAGAAGAGAAAGAGAATAAGAAAGAAAAGAGGAACAAATTATATATATGAGGAGAAAACTCTAATAGAACAGCCACTAATCACAACAAATGCCAGCAACAAGTACCTGGAAATTAATACAAACTACAAATAACTAATATCAAGGGAGGCGAGGGAAAACAGAGATAAAAAAACAAAAACAAAGTAATCAAAAAGCAAAATAAAGCAAGTAGAATAAGCAAAAACAATCTCCCAAAAAAGTATAAAAAATCGAGTTAATCAACGTTCAAGCAAACAACAACAAAAGGACATAGAGAAAAACAATTTTTTGGATGGTGAAGACAGAGAAGAGAGGTGTTTATGGATTTGTAGTAGGAGATTGGAAATTAGATATATAAGTGGGGTGAAATTTTCACCGGCTAAAAAGAAAGAATAGGGAAATCTAAAGTTGGAAAAGGGTAAGAGAAACAAGACAGCAAAAGGGGAAATGTTAGGAAGAGAGTGATGGCATAAAGGTAGAGTTGATATAGAGTAAAATGATGCTAAAGGAAAGATGAAATTAGAATGTAGAACTCTAAATCCAAAGTTATATAAAGTGAAAATAAAATGACACTTTTTTAAAAAAAGGTAAAATAGTAGTAGTAAAAATACTGGTTGAAAATAAAAATGTAATAATTAAGAAGGTAAAATCAAGTGAGGAAAAAAGAAAAAAATTAGTTTCTTAAGTAAAAGATGAAAACATTTAAAATTAAAAATGAAAGAAAAATAAAATGTACAGTAGTGAAGGTCATTCCCTTCTTCTGTTGATCTGTTTGGTACACCTGTTTCCCAGTCGAGACAGTATTGCAGTTCCCTGTGTTCCACTGGTGCTCAGTGTTGTAAACCAGTCCTGGTTTTTCTGCAGGTGATGTGTCTTAATCTCTTTATTCTTTTGTGATTTCACAAGAGTCAATTTGTGAGTCAGCCTCTGGGTGGCAGTGTTTTGGGATTGACCTTCAAGAGTATAAGTCCTCTCTAGCCTGTACTTAGATCCTGCTTTCCCTGTGGCACTCAATACGGGTTTGTGGGAGTGGGCTGCCCCAGAGCTGGTTGTTTGACAGTTATTCCCCACTCTGATCCCCAGGTTCCAGAATAACAACTTTCTCCTGCAGTCTCCCAGGGTGTCCCCAGCTAGGTATCCTATGTATTGGGCTTATTAATCAGAAGCAAGGATCTGAAGAGGAAAGATCCCAAGTCTGCGCAGTCCCTCTTCCCTGGCCGTGTCCAAGCAGCCGGCACACTTTTAATAATTCCCAGGTTGTTCTGGGTTAGATCAAAAAGGCTGCTTTCTAGAGATCCCCTGTGTTTACAGCTCTGAGGACCCCCTTCTGCATTCATGGATTATGCCATGCCCAACAGCCATGGATTTCTCCAGGTGCAGCTTTCCCTCGATCCTACAGCTCCCAGGGGGCATGTTTCTCTGTCCTGTGGGACCAGAGACCTCACCTTATCCCAGGCAAAATCTGACCTTTCCATGTGTCATATGGAACTCCTCTGAATCTGATTGTTTGTGCCAATTGGGGACTGGTGTTCTGGTGCTCGCAGCTATTCAGTGGGTGCCTCAGCTATAGATTTTCAGGCTTCTGTAAATCTCCACTTTCCCCTTTAAGATGGCACGGTCTTCGCGTCCGAGCTGTCGGCTCAGGGCGGGAACCCAGCAGCAATGGAGGCTGCCCAGTCAGGGGAGCCCCGTCCAACAGTCCCCCACCTTCTCCTATAGTATAACTGTCACTTAACTTGCCAACAAACACTCCCAGTGCAACCCTTGGCTGTTCTCTTTGTCTGCTTAGGGATAAGGCTCAGGACATGTCTGCCTATTCCGCTGCCATTTTTTTCCCCTTGGTATTTTATATCTTTATTAAACATCCTTTGTACTGTTTTTTTTTAATTTTAGGTGTACAAATTGGAATAATTTTATTCATAATTCATGACATTGTCAACATTGGTCCATGAATAGACTTTTTGTAGCTGATTTTCATAACTTAAAACCCAGAATTATGGGCATATTTTTAATATAGGAGTGACTGATATTAAATATGAAATGAGTTAAGGTTGGAAAGTAACAGTGAAGTAGTGTATAATAGTGCTCTTCAAACTATCTATATTAAAGGACTAGGTTTTTTTCTAATCTGTGGCAGACCTATATAAGTATACAGCTTGTGACATATGGAACTTATTATATGAGATCTGTATAGACATGAACAAGTCTATATCCTGTCCAAAAACATAAGTTCACTGATTGTGATATTGGATGTGTGAGCAGTGTCAGATTGCCATAAAAATTTCTTAATGGTTTGCTCTCCATTTATATATTATCTTTTTCTGGACCCATAACAGTTTGTAAATTGGCACTTTGAGTAGCACTTACCTATAGAAACAATCATTTGACAAATTTTTTTAAAGATGTTATCAATATTATATGTGACTAGTAGCCCTGCGCATGAATCCTTGTGCCAGTAGCTCGCTACTGCCCTCCAGTAGCCCTCTACCTGCTGCCCCACCCTCCTGTGACTCCTCCCACCCATCCACCCCCGCTCATAGTTTGCTGCCCTACCCTCTCCTGTAGCTCTTTGCCACCTGCTTGTAGCTTGCTGCCCTACCCTTCTGCTGGTCCGTGATCTGTTCGTTACTCAGTCAGTCGGTTGTTACGCTTCACAGTGTTAATGACTATTTTCATATTACATCTTTATTATATAGGATATGATAGCATTAAATCAAATATTGTTAATCTTGAATGTACTTCAGTTCAGCAAGTATTAATAAGTATTAAGTAACTTCCAACTGCTTACTAGCATGTAAATTTGAGGCTTTTATAAAGCAATTATTTCATGATTTAAAGGTAATTACATTTTCACTAATTAACTGAATCAAAATTCAATTGAATTAACAATTTGGTTAAAAAGAATGAATATAATACTTCTGAGTAAATATAGCTGTTGTTTTATATCTTAGTACATATTTCCAAAACTGTTGTGTTAGTCTGCACAGGAAAGTGTTTTTCCATGTTATCCATGATCTAAATGTTTAGGTTTCAAAATTGGCTTGGTTAATTTATCTTTTTCTTTTTCTTTTTAAGCTATCAGTCCATGATGCGCTAATATTATCGCAGCCAGTTTCCACACCTTTACCATTAAGGTAAATAATGCTATCTAAAATAATATATTTATTGATTTGGAGCAGAATGCTTTAAAACATGTTAAGGGTTAGGATAAGAAAGTGCTATTTTTGCAAACTATGTAAGGATAGCATTAATGTTTCAAACTTTGATAGCTTGATGAATGGTGGGGCCATTTAAAAAATAGAATACTTAAGAGAGTTGCAAGATTAGATGTAAGGAGTACCTTCCTTTTCTTCTCATCTCCCTTCCCCATATTCAGTTCATAACTTCATGTTCAAGGTGAACTGATTGTAACCTCCTAAAATGTTTTAAATCTATTAGCCTCTCTTCATCTGCATCACTAGTCTAGGCTAGCATGATCTTTCACCTGGACCACTGAAGTACTTTTTAATTGGTCGTCTTTTTCCCTCCTCTTTAGTTCTTTATTCATACTCCAGCCACAGTATTCTTTTGTGAATGCAAACATAATTGTGTTATTTTTATTTTGGCATAATCTCTTGCTATTTTCATCCCTTTCCTTACTATGTTTTAGTCACAATAGATTTATTTCAATTTTTTTTTTATCTGACAAGGCTTTATATATGTTCTTCCCTCCCAACCCCAAACACCTACCTCCATTCTTTTGAGTCTGTTCATGTGGTTCATCTTCAGGAATATATTTCCTGATAAATACCCCTTTGTTACCAAGGGATGAATTTGAATCATTTCTGTTAAACTATTTCATTAGACTTGCTACTTTTCAATAACTAAATCAGAACTTGAAGATAACACTAGATTCTAGCTCTATTAATATATAGGAAATAATTTGATAAGCATATCTTAACATGTTTTAGCACAATAGTTCATAATCATCTCTTTTTCTCTCTCTTTCTAGTGGAGCCAACTTTAGCACCTTGTTAATGAATCTGGGTCCTGAGAATTGTGCAACATTGCTGCTCTTTGTTTTACTTGAGAGTAAAATTCTGCTGCATTCTCTGAGGCCAGCTGTGTTAACTGGAGTAGCCGAAGCTGTTGTAGCTGTAAGTGTAGTATTTTTCCTTTTAGCACATAATTATTGACAGAATTTTCACTCTTAAGATAAATTTTCTTTAATGAAAGTAACTTTGGAATTACTAGTATAAGTGTAACTTAGCAATAGTTTGGCAAAGAGAACTTTTCTCTATTTGAGAGAAACCTTTTAAATTCTAATTGTTCATATTCTAGAGTTTTTTAGAGATTCTATGTGATTACATAATAATAAAACTTGTGAATGAAACTTAACATATTAAATGAGAGGCTCTGGCCAATTTCAGCTGATCTAATAATGGAAATAAATTACAGTTACCTTCTCCCAATTTTTAAAAAATTCTTCATTGTTTAAAGTATTAACATATGTCTCCTTTTCTCCCCATTGACCTCTCCCTGGCCACTCCCAGGCCCCCCACCACCACCACCACCCAGTATGTGTGAATTGATTATCCTTATATGCATGCATATAAGTAAGTCCTTTTGGTTGGTCTCTTAACGTATGCACGCCCCCCACTCCTCACCCCCTCCAGCCTTCCCTCTGAGGTTTGATGGTTTGTTCAATGCTTCTCTGTCTCTGGATCTATTTTTGTTCAATGTTCAACTTCCTTCCGATTTTAACTTTTAATCTTTTTGAACCATTAACATAGAAAATTCTAAGTGATTTTGAAATAGAATAACGTGCAAATGCTTGGTAGCATAGAGTAAGCACTGAATTAATACTTGTTAAATCAACAAATGGAATATGTCTCCAGGATCTTAATCTGGTCTGAGAAATCCTTTGAGGACTAAAAACAATGATAACATGTGAGATGATTTATGGGAAGCAAATAGCTTCATTATATACATATTAATGTTCAAGTTTCCACAGTTGCATATGAAAGTAAAAGTCATTATAACATGATAAGATTTGTTAATGAACTGACCAATTTTAGCAAGTTCCCACTCAAATATTCCTTCCTGTAAAACATCGATGCCCCTTTGTGAGAATCTTTGTGGTCCAGTCTCTTGATTTTAGCAGTACAAGAACAGATGGAAAAATTGCAACATAAAATTAGAAATTTTATGAAAAATGCAAGATTGCATTGAGTTTATGTCACTAATGTTGGAGAGCTTCCTGAATTGCCTGCAGTACCATAGGTAAATGAGGATTTAGCAGTTAAGCAATTTGAAGAAGAGAAAGTAAAAAAGAATGCTGACAAGATAAATTCTTCAAAGGAGAATTATTTGAATATCAAAGAATATAAAATAATTAACAGAGCCGTGTAGCAAAAATTAATGTAACAAATAAGTATTTTTGTAATAGTAAGGTTGCGCTGCATAAGTCAAAGGTGAAGACAAGAGTGTCACATTTTGCTGTCAGATAGCTTTATACCAAAATTTCTTAAGTAGTTGCAGATGAACAGAAGACAGTTTTCTGAAATCCTTAACAAGTTTTCTGTGCTAGTGGCCCTGACTCTGTTCTCTGATCTCCTTTTCAAATATTCTTCCCATTGATTACTCTGTTCCAGCCACACTGGACTCCTTGCTACCCCTGAAACATGTTCAGCAGGCCCCATACCTTTTAGCCTTAAAGCTGTTCTTTCTCTTTGAAGCCTTCTTCTAGATATCACCATGGCTAAATCCCTCCTTCATGTTTTTCAGGTTTCTATTCACTTGTCACTTTCTTAAGGAAGCTTATCCTGTTTGCCCTATTTAATGATACAACTTGTTTCCTTTACTTCTGAACTCTAATCCTCTTCACTTAACTTGACTTTTTCATTTTTCTGTAGTGCTTAGCAATCCTGACATGGTCTATATTTCATTTATTATGTTTTCTGTTTCTTCCTGCTAGATCAGGAGTTGGCAAGCTAAGGTCCAGGAATCAAATCCTGCCTGCCACCTGTTTTTGTAAAATTTTACTGGGACATAGGCCATTTATTTACATATTACCTATGACTGCTTTCATGTATGAAGACAGTTAATTATTGTGACAAACAATATGGCTCACTAGTCCTACATTTCCTACCGTTTACAGAAAAAGTTTGCTAATGCTTATGCTAAACTCTATACCTTGTAAGGGCAGGGATCTTGGTTTTATTCACTGTTATGCTCCATCATTTAGAACAGTGCTTGGCACTTATTAAGTACTCAGATATTTTGTGAGCAAATAAATGAAGATAAAATTCCATTTTGAATAACCACCTGGAATAACTGGCAAAGATAGTAAGTGCTAAAGTCATTTCTTTGGAGTGAGGGATGATGGATAAGATAGGAATTGAACTAGACCTTGAAAGACAACAAGAATTTTTATAATAGAGGAAAAATTTTATCATCAATTATTAAAATTTTTAATATTAGCTGATCATTAAAATTTTGATCTGGGCCGAGACTGGTTTGGCTCAGTGGATAGAGCGTCGGCTTGTGGACTGAAAGGTCCCAGGTTCGATTCCGGTTGGGGGCATGTACTTTGCTTGCGGGCACATCTCCACTGTGGGGCGTGCAGGAGGCGACTGATCGATGTCTCTCTCTCTCATCGATGTTTCTGACTTTCTCTCTCCCTTCCTCTCTGTAAAAAATCAATAAAATATATTTAAAAAATTTTTTTGATCTGGATTTTTAGTTAACCATATCTTTTAAAAAAACGTGATACAATTAAGGTAGAGCTTTGTAAAGCAAACCTGGTAAAGATTCTTAAGGTATGTTTTATTTTATTTACTTGTTTATTATTGATACTGTTACAGATGTCCTCCATTCTCCCCTCTTGCCCCATCCCCCTCTCTGGCCACAGTTGTCTGTCTGTATCCATGGACCATGCATATATGTTCTTTAGCGAATCTCTTCATCTTTATTTTTATGATGTCAAGCTTCACTGAAGTTGGATAATTTTATGTTATTTGAGTGATTAGGTAACTTTTGTTGTTGAAATTTTCAATTGAGTATTACCATTCCCAAGGGAATCATTTTAATTTTTTTGATTCTTGGTTCTTTTAGTTGGATTTTAGTCAGAGGTTATCTTGAGACTTAATATATAGATGAAATGCATTGAGATTTAAAGATCATGAATTTGTTTTATAATTTTTTAGGCAATTCTATACTTTGACTTTTTCTGTAAAATTGAATGTGGGTTTTGTATAGACATTAGAAGGACTAACATCCAAAGAGCTGTTAGCATTTTTATTGTGCTGTGATCATTGTCATGCTTAAATGTTTTAATTACATTGGCTCATAGTATTGCTTAATAATAATTTATAGTCATTTAGTTTTTGAAATGATGTTTAAGGTAAAAGGAACTAGACTTAACTGCTTCTTAGGGGTTCCTTTCATTAATATTAGTTAATTACATAATATATTACAAATTTCAAATTTGGCTAATTTTTTAAAACTTTTTCCCCAGATGATCTTTCCATTTCAGTGGCAATGCCCATATATTCCCCTTTGTCCTCTCTCACTGGCGGCAGTGCTTAATGCACCTGTACCATTTATAGTTGGAGTTGACTCGAGGTATTTTGATCTGCATGACCCACCACAAGATGTTGTTTGCATTGACTTGGATACAAACATGTTATATATGTAAGTTGATTCTTTTTATGCTATCTCCTGTTTATATTTTTCCTCATATTTAGATATAGCTCAATGAAAACATCTAGAAATATGCTATTTTTAAAAGTTGTTAAGAAGTCTTCATTAGCCCTAGCCAGCTTGGCTCAGTGGATAGAACGTTGGGCTGCAGACTGAAGGGTCCCAGGTTCCATTCTGGTCAAGGGCACATGCCTGGATTGCAAGCTCAATCCAACATGTAGGAGGCAGCCAATTAGTGATTCCTTCTCATCATTGATGTTTCTCTGTCTCTCTTCTTCTACCTTCCTCTCTGAAATCAATAAAAATACATATTTTAAAAATTCTTAATCATTGAGTCACAACCAGAACAAAATACCAGAATCCTGGAAAGCTCTATGGTTTTGAAAAGAACATCTTTTCATTATAGTAGTTTATATTTGCATAGTAATGTTAATGGCAGGCAGTAAATATTTATGTTTATCAAAAGAGAATAGGGATTTTTTTTAAAGTTTAAACACTGCTTTCAGAGCTAAAGAGTTGATATACTTTCTAGGTTTAATTCAAAATCCATGTGTAAGCTTTTAAAAAATGGGTTTACCTGTTCGAGTTTAGTTACAATATTTGGTAATATTATGTCATTTCGTTAGTTGTCAACAAAATTTTATAAGGATGTTTTTTTAAAGAAGATGTTATTATTGATTTGAGAGAGAGGGGAAGGGAAAGAGATACAGAGTGAAAGGAACAGAGAGAGAGATAGAGAGAGGAAGGAAAAGGGATAAAGATAGAGAGAGGAAGGGAGAGTTAAAAACATCAATCAGCTGCCTCCTTTAGGCCCCCTACTGGGGAGCCAGCCCACAACCTTAGCATGTCCCCTGATTGGGAATTAAACAATGACTTCTTGGTTCATGGATTGACCCTCAACTACACAAGCCAGGCTGTAAGGATGCATTTTATTGCAGAGAAATTAATATTAAAAATTGGTGATAGTTTTCTCTGAATGTGTGACTGAGTTAGTTGCAGCATCATCCTATACACCAGATCATTATGGGTTTGATTCTCAGTCAGGGCACAGATGTAAGTTGCAGGTTCCATCCCCGGAAGGGCACATCAGGTAGGGCACGTATGGCGGGCAACCAATTAATCTTTTTCTCTCTTTCTCTGTGTTTCTTTCTCTCCCCCTACCTCTTTCTCTAAAGTCAGTAAAGAAACAACATATCATTGGGTAAGGATTAAAAAAAATTAGTCATAGTTTGTGTTTACTGGAGGTGATAAATGTATACAGTAGTGGTATAACAAGGAGTTCAGAGAGTAGTGTACCACATTAATAAAGAAAGCAGCTCTGATAAATGCCTAAAAGCAAACCACTCCACATTGCTTAATAGGAAATGTAGTAATTATGGAAAATTTCTTCATGTTGGTGCCAACTTCTAGATCTTGGAGTACTTATTCTATACTGTTTGAGATTAGGAGAAAATGAAGGGTAAGAACTTTGGTGAGATTTCAGTGGTCACAGCAATAGAATTGGTTGGAAAAGCATCCCAAAGTGAACCAAAGGAATAACTTAAGGAAAGAAGAAAACATTTGCTGTAACATTCTTTTTTTTTCAATCCTCACTCGTTATTTTTCTGTTGATTTTTAGAGAGAGTGAAAGAGAGGGAAAGACAAGAGAGAAACATTAATGTGAGAGAAACACTTCTATTGGTTGCCTCCTGCACTCTCCCTGACCAGGGCCTGGGCCAGGGAGGAATTTGCAACCAAGGTATGTGCCATTTACCGGAAATGAACCCGGGACCCTTCTGTCTGAAGGCTGACATTCTATCCACTGAGTCAAACTGGCTGGGGCATTTTGTTTTAACTTTAAAAATAATTTTGAAATGGATCTATCATTGTAGTTTGAAACTTTAATTGTGATGGCTCTTTACTAGGTATATGTAGATTTACTTATAGCCTGGAAATAAACTACTTGTATGCACTAAATATTTCTTTTAGCAACATTTTGTTGTTTTTTAGCTGCTATCTCTGAAAGTTATTTCAGGATTGTATACATTGTGGTACTTTTGGAAATGATTATTTATGAAGTTGTAACTCAGATGTTTACCTTATTTTATTTACTCTTCTGAATAAAAATATTATGGAGATTCTTAATTTTGCCATTTTTAAATAACTTCTAAAAATGTTTATTGATTAAAACATTGTTTTTTAAAATAACTTTAAATTTTTTTGCTTAATTCTACTTAAAGAATGATGAGATATTCCAGATACCCAAAAATTATAGAGGATAATGTAAATAACTCTTATGTATGCACCATGCAGAGAGAAAAAAATAGAATATTGCCAATAAATCTGAAACCCTGTGTACATATCTTACATCATCTTGAATTTGGTGTTTATTATATTTGCCATTCTTTATGAGATTCATCCATGTTGATATATGCAGCTCTACTTCAATTTCAGTGTTTACAGTGTTGATGGACATTTAGATTGTACCTAAATTTTTACAATTATGGACAAGGCTACTATGATCATTAATGTGCATATTTCTTTGAGTTCATGGGCAAGAATTTCTCTGAAGCATATACCTTAAAGAGCCAATATTGGTTGGTAAGCTTTGTTAATGGCACGTTAATCTTCCAAGTTTACCACCACTTCTTCAGCAGAAATGAGAGTTCTGTTTGTTTCATATCTTTGCCAATACTTGTTATGGTCAGTATTAAAAAATTTTGCCAGTTTTATGGTAATGGAATCTCACTGTGGCTTTAATTCACATTTCCTTAATTAGTTGCAAATAGTACATTTATATTTTTGCTGTTTGGTTTTCCTCTCCGGTTAATTGGTTTTTCCCCTTTTTTTGGTAAATTTTCTTGTTTGATGGTTTGTCTTTTTCTTTCGATTTGTGTAAGTTGGTTGTATGATCTGGAATTAATTCTTGGTTTGTGCAAGTAGTTCCTCCCACATTGACTTGTCTTTTCATTCTATTTATTGTATTCTTTTGATGAACAGAAGCTTATTTTAATCCGTCAGATTTATTATTTTCTTTTTTTTTAAATATATTTATTGATTTTTTACAGAGAGTAAGGGAGAGGGATAGAGAGCTAGAAACATCGATGAGAGAGAGACATCGATCAGCCACCTCCTGCACGCCCCCTACCGAGGATGTGCCCTCAACCAGGATACATGCCCTTGACCGAATTGAACCTGGGACCCTTCAGTCCGCAGGCCGACACTCTATCCACTGAGCCAAACCGGTTTCGGCAGATTTATTATTTTCTTTCATGGATTGCTGTTTTTGGTTCTTATATATGAAATCCTCTGCTCGAGATCATGAAATACTATCCTAGTTATTCTTAAAGTGGTTGGGTTCTGCCTTTCTCTGTAGGTCTTTAATTCAGCTAACCTTGGTATTAGTTTATGTTATGATATAACATAGAAATACCATTTTATTTATTTATTTTTATTATTTTTAAAAAATTTTTAATAAATCTTTATTGTTCAGATTATTACAGTTGTTCCTCTTTTTTCCCACCATAGCTCTCCTCTACCCGGCTCCCACCCCACTCTCTGCCCTTACCTCCCACTGCATTGTCCTCATCCATAGGTATATGATTTTTGTCCACTTTCTCCCTGCAGCCCCCTTACACCTTTCCCCCTGAGAATTATCAGTCCACTCCCTTTCTATGTCCCTGATTCTATTATATTCACCAGTTTATTCTGTTCATCAGATTTTCAATTCACTTGATTTTTCAATTCACTTGTTGATAGATATGTATTTGTTGTTCATAATTTTTATTTTTACCGTTTTCTTCTTCTTCCTCTTCTTAAAGAGTACTTTTCAGCATTTCATATAATACTGGTTTGGTGCTGATGAACTCCTTTAGCTTTTTCTTATCTGTAAAGCTCTTTATCTTCCCTTCATTTCTGAATGATAGCTTTGCTGAGTAATCTTGATTATAGGTTCTTGCTATTCATCATTTTGAATATTTCTTGCCACTCCTGTCAGGCCTGCATAGTTTCTGTTGAGAAATCAGCTGACAATCGTATGGGTGCTCCCTTGTAGGTAATTGTTTTACTCTTGCTGCTTTTAATATTCTCTCTTTATCTTTTGCTCTTGGTATTTTAATTATGGTGTGTCTAGGTGTAGTCCTCTTTGGATTCCTTTTGTTTGGGGTTCTGTGCGCTTCCTGGACTTGAAAGTCTATTTCTTTCACCAGGTAGGGGAAGTTTTCAATCATTTCTTCAAATAGTTTTTCAGTATCTTGCTCTCCCTCTTCTTCTGGCACCCTCATAATTCTGATGTTGGTATGCTTGAAGTTGTCCCAGAGGCTCCTTATACTATCTTCACATTTTTGGATTCTTTTTTCTTTTCCAGTGGAGTGTTTTCTCCTTCTTTGTATTTCAAATCTTTGTCTTGATTCTTGCATTCCTCTAGTCTGCTGTTAGGTCTCTATAATATTTTTTATTTCAGTCAATGTATGTTTAATTTCTAGTTGATCCTTGTTCATCTCCTCTTGAGTCTCGCTAAATTAATCGGCCTTTTCTAGGAAATTCTTGAAAAACCTTATAACCGTGGTTTTGAACTCTATATCTAGCCGTTTGTTTTCCTCCATTTCTTTTGTTTGTAAACTTTTCCTTTGTCTCCACATTTTCGCTGCTTCCCTGAGTTGGTAGAGTAGCTTTGTGTGTTAGGTGTCCTATATGGCCCAGTAGCTCTGCCTCCCCAGTTACCTAAGGTGGACACTCTTGGTGCATCCCTTTGTGGACTGTGTGTACAGCCTTTTATAGTTAAGTCTTGATTATTATTGGTATCACTGGAGGGAATTGACCTCCAAGCCAATTGGTTGGGAGGATCAGCTGTGTCTGCTCCTGGAGAATTTCTGTGCTGGGCTTGGATGTGGTTGAGTCTTAGGACTGAACAGACAGCCTTGGCTTCCCATCAGCCCTGCCCTACACGGTAGCCCCTTGGTCTCAGTACCCCTAGGTAATCGCTGCAGCCCACTCTGTGCACACATGTGCTCACCTCCAGACCTCTGCCTTTGGCACTCGTGAGAGCCTTCAGACCTCTGCTTTTTCAGCTCCCCTGAGTTTCCGTGCGCTCTAGGGACCCGTATGAGTCTGGATCCCCAGGATCTCGCCAAAACTGAGGTTCAGTGCAATCGGACTTGGATTTCAGTGCAGTTGGGAGGTTCTGTTTTCCTCCCACTAGAGAAAGCCAGCAGCACAATCAGCAGTCAGTGCTCTTTGTGCGCACCTTCCAACCTCTGCCTTTCATGGCTCCCCTAAGTTTCTGTGCACTCATTCCTTTGCACGACAGTCCAGGGCCCCCCCACCCTCCTATGAGTCTCGCCCAGAACTGGGGTTCAGTACAGGAAGAAGTCAGGTTCAGTGCAGTCGGGATTTTCTGTCTAACCTCCGGCTACAGGAAGCCCTCCAGACTCACCGCTGCCCGTCTTCTCCACGCATATTCTCCGTACTTCAGCTTTTTACAGCTCCTCTGAGTCTTTGTGAGTCCCTCTCTTTACTTCTAGTTGTAGAATTTTCACTCGGCCAGCTTTCTTGTGGTTCTGACTGGTGTCCGTTCTGTTTTTTAGTTGTAGTTTTGAAATTGTGCAAGGCAGCAGCTTAGGTGTTCACCTGTGCTGCCATCTTGGTTTCTTCCCCATTTTACTTATTTATTTTTTACATGGACAAACAATTGTCACATAGCACTATTTATTGATTAGTGAGTTCATGTCTTCCCTACTGGTCTTCAGTGTCAACACTATTCCATATCATTTTCTGTATTGGCATGGAATATTGCATTCATGCTTATTATTCTGTTCCTTTGTTTTAGTCTCCTGCTAGTATAACATTGTTATTTTATTTTAATTTTTTATTGTTTAAAGTATTACATATGTCTCCTTTTTCCCCCCATTGACCTCTTCTTTGCCACTCCCACTGCCAGCACATGCTCTACTGTCTGTGTCCATGGAACACTATCTTAATGACTTTAAAATTAAGTTGTGCACAACATGAATGAACCTTGAAAACATCATGATCCCATGTATATGAACTATCCAAGGTAAATCTATACACATAGGAAATAGGTTGGTGAAGATGGGAGAATCGAGGAATCGGAGATTAGTGACTAAGGGGATGCAGGGTTTCTTTTTGAGGTGATGCAAATATTCTAAAATGGATTGTGGTGGTTACACAACTGTGAATATACTAAAAACCATCCAATTGTACACTTCAGGGAGATGAATTGTATGGTATGTGAATTATATCTTAACATTGTTTTAAAAAGTTGTGATGTGAGCCCGGCCTGAATTTACAAATAAAATTTTAGTAGAACACAGCTCATATTTTCCAAGGCTGCTTTCATGCTACAGTGGGTCATTTCAGTAGTATGACATAGGCACAATGGTCCTCAAAGCATGAAATATTTATTATCTGACCCCAAGTTTCCTAACTCTATTCTAAGGTTTTGATTACTTAATAATAAATTAAGGAGCTTTCCTTTACTTCTAGATTAAGAATTTTTTAAAAATCATAAATAGGTGTTGAATTTTATGGTACTTTTGTACAACTATTGAGATGAGCATTAAAATCTTTAATCTCTGTATGGTACATTACATTATAAAATCATGTAATTGTAAATAATTCTTATATTCCCGATATAAGTATCATTTTGCTCTTGTTTTTTTTTTAATATACTACTAGATCAGCGGTTCTCAACCTGTGCATCTCAACCGCTAGCAGTGTCTCCTAAGACCATTGGAAAACACAGATATTTACATTACGATTCATTAACAGTAGCAAAATTACAGTTACGAAGTAGCAACGAAAATAATTTTATGATTGGGGTCACCACAGCATGAGGAGCTGTATTAAAGTGTCGCGGCATTAGAAAGGTTGAGAACCACTGTACTAGATTAACTTTTCTAAGAATTTAAGATGCTTACAGTGATGTTCATAAATTATATTGGCCTGATGTATAGCAATAGGCGCAGTCTGTGGTTTGTACATAGTGCTTTCATCTTTATAGAGTTTTATATGTTTATTTCTAATAAAATATTTCATTTGACTCATGCATTATTTAAAAGTCTTCTTTTTGGCTCAGCCAGTGTTGCTCAATGGTTGAGCATTGACCCAGGAACCAAGAGGTCACTGGTTCAATTCCCAGTCATGGCACATACCAAGGTTTCAGGCTCTGTTACCAGTAAGGGGCGTGCAGGAGGTAGCTGGTTGATGTTTCTCTCTCATAGATGTTACTGTCTCTCCCTCTTTCTCTAAAAATCAATAAAACCATAAAAAAATAAAAGTGTTCTTTTGAACTTCCAAGGTTTTTTGTTTTTTTTTCAATACTGTTGAAGCAAGAATTTAGAGTTATAGTTTTGAAAATCTATGTTGGAGGGTTAGTATGAGATGACCAAATTTGATTCAAGATAATTGAAATGAAAAGAGAAGCTCTTTGAAAACCACTTATTCAGACTGTATTAATTGTAACTTCAGTAAAAATACCCTTTCTATATTCTTTCTTAGTTTGACATAAGAATTTTAAATAAAAGCAGATTGAGATATTTTATTAGTTATATTTTTATTTAATAGATCTGACGAAAAGAAGAACATGAACTGGAAGCAGCTTCCCAAAAAGCCATGCAAAAATTTACTTAGCACCTTGAAGAAATTGTATCCCCAGTTATCTTCAGGTAAATGTAATAAGGAAAAGGCATATTTAAATGAAAATTCTTCTTACTTTAAACACAATTTTGCTCTCCTTAAAAGAAGTTTCACTACAAAATTCCAGTAACAAGAAATTAATATTGTGTTTCATGATTTTTTAAGTGTGTTGTTTGTGCTCTGCCTGCTTGAGCATCTCTGTTAGCCCAGGCCAATGATGCCATCACATTAATGGAGAGAGGAATTTCAGGAAGTCACAGGATTTATTTTGATAGTTTTCTTAATTGTTCAATCATTACACACACACACACACACACACACACACACACACACACATATATATATATATATATAGCATTATATATTAACTAGAGGCCTGATGCACGAAAATTGTGTAAGAATATGTCTTCCCAGCCACAGCTACCTTGGCCCTCACCCAGGCTTCATCTGGAAGGATGTCTGGATGGTCATTCCACTGTTCGGCCGTTTGGTAGATTTGCATAGTATGCTTTTATTATTATAGATGTCATTTTCTTGTTTTATTTGCTAGTTCACCAAAAAACTCAAGAAGGTTCAGCAATTGAGATGACTCCAATTGAAGCAGATTTCTCCTGGCAAAAAAAGATGACTCAACTTGAGATGGAAATTCAAGAGGCATTTTTGCGCTTTATGGCATCCATTTTAAAAGGATATAGATCATATCTCAAACCAATAACAGAGGCTCCTTCAAATAAAGCCACAGCTGTTGATTCATTGTTTGACAGACAGGGTGAGTGGCATTAAAAATACAATTACCTTTTATAGAAAAAAAAAAAACTTCGTATTTGATATTGCTACCAAAAAATATTTACTACCTGAATTTTTAAAAATTTTAAAAATTAAAATTAAAAATATACTTCTGTGTGTTTGTAGTCTGATTTTATGAATCTATTTTTTTTATAAAATATTTTTATTGATTTCAGAGAGGAAAGAAAAGGGAGCGAGAGATAGAAGCATCAATGATGAGAGAATCATTGATTGGCTGTTTCCTGCCTGCTCCTTACTGGGAATCAAGCCCACAACTTGGGTCTGTGCCCTTGACTGGAATTGAACCTGGAACCCTCAGGCCAACCCTCTATTCACAGAACCAAACCAACTAGAGCTGAATATAATTTTTTATACTCCATTTTTTTCCTGAGAAATCTGAAGTTGTAGGACTTTAATTATAAAAAGTTAGAGATGATGCTTGTATTTATAATACTACCTACTCAGTTATTTTAGTAAAATTTAATTTGCTTTAGATATTTCTTCAGTTTTGCATAATATTTTGATTTATATACTCTTTGCTTTAAAATATTTCCTAACAATTAGTTTTTGGAATAAAGCCACTAATTTTAAAATTAAAAAAACAACAACAACACACACACACCAAAAAAAAAATCCTTGTTCCAGGGGGAAACACTGTGCTCATCTTTTTTATTTTAGGGAGTTATAAAGCTTGTTATTATTCAGCTACTCTTATAATATATAGTAGCAACATTACATTTTCATTAATATTTATATAAAATTATATTACATTTCTATACTTTTATCTAGCAGTTACTTAAAAATAATTTGTATTTTCTTAGCAATGTTTTTGTCTTTTATCATTTTTGTTTCAGAATAACTGTTCTCTCAAATATTTAGTCACTACTTAGCAAGCTCAACTAATTATTATGTAGGGATATAAAGAAGAACTAAATCTAGCTCTATGGGATACTAAATAAGAAACAATCTAAGATGATTTTTTAAAATAGAGCAATATTGTGGAAGATTTATGAAGGAAGAGCATGACTTTGAAGAACTTAGATAAATGAAATGAGCAGGAAAGGATTTCTAAAAACAATAGGCATTAAAAATTAAATCTGAATTAGAATTTCTTCCTTGATATTTATGTAACCTTTCTGGGGTTCTGTCTTCTCATTAATAAGATGGGAATAACACCTAGTTTATGAATGGTTGTGAAGATTAAGAAAATGTATGTGGAACAACTGTAAAAATACAATATTCATTATTGGTGGTGGTAATAATGAAATGGAAGAAACCTCAACAACAAAAGCACAAGGCATGTGTTTTAGTTCGTCAGGTCTATCATTATTTAGTACCATGGATTGAGTCGCTTAAACAACAGAAATTTCATAATTGTAGAAGGTCAAAATCAATGTGTTGGCAGGATTGGTTTCCTCTGAAGTCTGTCTCCTTGGTGTGTCATTGGTTGTCTTTATTGAGCAGGAAAACAGCAATAATAATAATAATAATAATAATAATAATAATTGCAGAAAGAGAAATATACTTTATAGTGAGATAATGAAGGTAGTTCTCATTTAATGATTTTCTCTCTTTGGCAATATAAGGTAATGGTCTTTTGGAATGGGGGAAGAAAGCATGGAGAACATTTGAAAACTGCAAATAATTGTGAAATAATGGGTAAAGGGAAATTATGTTGATTCCAAAAATGTAGTAGGGTTGCTGGTCAGGGACAAAGGTTACAGTATCATATAAGTGTTTCTGATCCACATGGTTGTGGAACATTTCCCCCCACTCCCCAACCCCTTTTAACTTGTGCTCAGCCACACTGGTGCAGATCCAGAGAAAGCAGACAAATATATTCCTCCACGGCTAGGTTATACTAGATGGATTTGCCAAAAATACAAAGGACATAAGAATTGAGAGTGTTGACAGAAAGTAATTGAAATGATGGATGTAGACATGGAATCAATATTGGATAGATAGAGAAGTGAAGACAGGGAAGAAGTAGGTAGAATGGAAAAAGGGTAAAAGTATTGTAGATTTCAATGAGCTTACTTTCTACCTTTCTCCACCCTTCCCCGCCCCCTCCAAAAAGCCTTTGTAAGATTGCTTAAGTAAGCAAGCAAACCAGACAGAGGTAATGGTTAAAGAATAACATGCAAATTAAAGATTTGGGAGGCAGAGCTTTTTTGTTTTTTAATTTAAATTCTTTATTGTTTAAAGTAGTACATAAGTCTCCTTTTTCCCCCATTGCCCTCACCCCCAGCACATGCCCTTCCCCTCCTCCCAATCTGTGTCCATTGGTTATGCTCATATGCATCCTTACAAGTCCTTTGGTTGATCTCTTACACTCTCACCCCCACCTTCCCTCATAGGTTGGACAGTTTGTTCGATGCTTCTATGCCTCTGGTTCTATTTTTGTTCCATCAGTTTATGTTGTTCATTGTATTACACAAATGAGTGAGATTGTGTGATATTTATCTTTCTCTTACTGGCTTATTTTGCTTAGCATAATGCTCTCCAGTTCCATTCATGCTGTTGCAAATGGTAAGAATTCCTTTTTTTTTATAGCAGCATAGTATTCCATTGTGTAGATGTACCACAATTTTCTAATCCACTCATCTGCTGATGGGCACTTAGGCTGTTTCCAAATCTTTAGGTATTGTAACTGTGCTGCTATGAACATAGGGGTGCATATATCCTTTCTGATTGGTGTTTTTATTTTCCCAGTAATCCCACATCTAGACAGAGCTATTTTTAATGATAGCAAGAAGGGGCCAGAGTGTGTGTGTGACTTTGTATACAAGTTGGTGGTAGAGATGGAATAGATCACAGATCATTGACAGGGTTCAATGGTTTGTGCTTAGTGGGTGTTGAAGAATGATGATGATAGGAATTGGAGAGGAGAAGGCTTTGAAGTAAGTGCCCTGGTCTTCAGTGAATGAAGGAGAGTGTTCCTAAGATAGTAGATGACTAAAATTGGTAGGGGAAAGGGTAGAATACCAGATGCTTAAACCTTCAATGAGCAGAAATTTTTACAAGACAATACAGAAATAATTGTCTGGTGGCATTGCAGAAGAATGACATAGACACTACATGTTTGAGAATATGTAGAATATCAGAAATTTCTTTTGAGAGCTGTAGGACCAGAGCTTTCTTATAAGAGATTCAGATTTCAGTGAAAAAGTTAATGGTATAAATTAAGCATTTTTGTAGTAGAGTCAGGCAGAAGGCGCTATATGTTACTAAAAGGTTCTATATATAAATACATATAAGATTATTATATTGATATGTACAAGTTTAAAATAATTTTAATATAACATCTAGTTCCACTTTAAAATTTGAATTTAATTGTAATTTTGTTTCAGGGTTTTTAAAAAGTCGAGATCGTGCTTATACAAAATTCTACACCTTTTTATGCAAAACACAAATTTTTATTCGTTTCATTGAAGAATGTAGTTTTGTAAGTGATAAAGATACTGGATTGGCATTTTTTGATGACTGCGTAGAAAAGGTAAAAGTTTGTCCTATATAGCAATGTTAAGGAAAAATTTTAACAGTTTGGCTAGCTGTATGTATCATCATCATCATCATCATCATTATTAGCCCAAATGATCTGAAGGAGACAACATAGGGTGTGTGTGTGTGTGTGTGTCTGTGTCTGTGTCTGTGTCTGTGGGTGTGTGTGCTTACATGTACATGGAAGTGTCTGACTCTGAGCTTAATATAAGTAATTTTCCTGTGTCTAGTTTCTACTATACATAGCAAATTTTTCTCTTTGATTCTCACTTTGTTATTATGAAATACTAAATTGACCCTCCTAAAACTTATATATTTAATTTATATGAATAAGGTAAGATTTAGTAGTTGATTTATAAAATTTAGTTTTTTAGGAATAAATGGAGTCCTGTGTTCTTTTGTTTTAATGTCTTTCCAGATATTTTTGCTATTCTATTTCTTTTGTCCTAATGGAGGTTATTTGGAAATAGGTTAAGTTTTTAAGCTTTACTCTCCCATCCTAAGAAAATTCAAATTGATTCTTCACAATTGATGATTGACTTAGATATATATTTTTTTCATCTTTAATAGAATTCTTATTTTTGTTATGTGGCTCTTGGGGCTGATTATTTATACAAACTATATATTATATAAAATTTAAGATTATATCCAAAAAAAGGTAGAATATTGTGACATTATATTTTTTATGGACTCTTAATGATTCATATGCCTTAGAAAACTTGATTAACTTTCTTCCATTCCATCAGTATAATCTAAAACTTCAGGGATATAATTAAAATTATTTAACATTTTAGTTTACTTATAAAAGTGATAGTCCAGTATCATCCAGTTAGAGGGATGCTTAGATAATGTCAATCACTAATGCAGGAGTTTAATAATTATTATTTTTTTATTTGAGAAGCCAGATTCCTCTTGTGATTTGCCATTTTTTGATAGTGAAGGATTTATGAAAAAAACTAAAAAAAATAAATTGTTTAATAGCCTCAAAAGAAGTTATTATACTTTAACCTAATATAGTATAGGGTCCCCAAAATTGTGAAGTGTTTTTTATTTTTCCAATATTTAAAAAAGGGTACTTTTTTAAAATAAGAATTTAAGATAGTCTCTATTAAATTCACATTAGACATTTTCACTAAGAATTTTTTTCTTTTTTTCTAGTTGTTTCCTGATAAAGGCACAGAGAAAACAGATAAGGTATTTTTTTCTTAAGTTTTTGAAATTTCAGAACTAGGTCTTGCTTAAATATAAATTAACTGGAAAAAAATTATTTTTCAGATTGATTTTGATTCAACAGATGATACCAAATTGATAGAATTAGATGATTCACAAAAAAGTGAGCACACTGTATTCATAATGCCACCAGAGCCACCACCTGATGATGCAAAGGACCTGTCACCAAAGTACAGGTAGCAAGAATTCTTTAAAACAGCTCTTTGGGCACAGATTTAATGATTTATTTTTATTTCTGATTATTAGTAGATACATATATCAATCATTTGTGAAAGTCATTTTCAAAATTTATTCAGTGAACTAATGGAGATGAATATTTTATAATGTCAGTGGGTAATGTAAATAGACTTGGACAGTCTTGTTTGAAAATAAGCCAGATGTTGATTACTAGTCACCTCAACATGCAGCCATATTTTTTTATTGATTTTTTACAGAGAGGAAGGGAGAAGAATAGAGAGAAACATTGATGAGAGAGAAATATCGATTAGTTGCCTCCTGCACACTCCCCTACTGGGTACATGCCCACAACCAAGGTACATGCCCTTGACCGGAATCAAACATGAGACCTTTCAGTCTGCAGGCCGATGCTCTATCCAGTGAGCCAAACCGGTTTTGGCTCAACCATATTTTAATCTTTAAAAAACTTATTTACTTTTGTGAGGTTCTGCCTTCCTTTGGGGATTTTTGTTATCAATATAAAGACTGTAATTCTTATTCATTAGTAAGATGTCAGAGTAAACAAAGTAGCGGGGTAGGAATCATTCTTTATTAAAATAAATGTAAAGAATAGGATTTGGATGGAATCTTTTGAGAAATTAAAATGTATTTGGTTGTTATTGTTATAATTGTGCTAAGACACAATTTAATAAACTTAGAAAAGCAAACAACAAAAAAGAAAACTAGCACATCATTTTAGCACCAATACTTAGTCTGTTAACAACTGTATGTTTATCTTTCCTGTCTTTTAGTGCATAAATTTGCACTTACTATACCTAAAACAAATATGGCTTCATCTTGTACATATTCTTTGTAACCTGTGTTTGCCTTTAATGGCCTGAATATGTTTCCATGCCAAAAAATATTTTTGTGCCATATCATTTTGAATGACCACATTACATGCATTTATTGTGATTTGTTTCACTAGTCTCCTGTGGATTGTTTGTAGTTCTTTGCTGTTTATATCTTTGTGTATATACAGTTATTTTCTTAAGCTGTTTTCTTAAAATAATGTCAGGAGCAAAGAAAATATAAAATAACTGCCATAAAAATACTATGGAATTAATATATAATCTAAGAATGAAATTATATATACCATAGGGATTGAGTGACTTAATTAAGTACCATTTTGATTGCATATTAACTATAGAATTCTATTTCACTTTGGCTTAATCACTATGCATTTGGACTCTGGGTATTGACAGACAAGATAGAGAAAGGCAATACCTCCCAGAAGAAAATTGGCCAAAGGAGGCAATTTGTGAGAAGAAATCCCAATAGACAGTTATATGAAAAGATATTAAGCTTTTCTAGTATTCAAAGAAATGCAAACTAAAATGATGAGTAAAAGCATTTTTAATCTACCATATTGAAGATAAGCTGTACTACCAGTTAAAATGTATGTTGGAGTATATGCAAGTATAGCCTTTCTGGAAATAAATTTGTAGGGATTTGTAATAATTTTTATTCTCTTGATAAATATGGATCATAGCAAACCCTGATATTAGGCATTATCCTAAGAAATTAAGCAAAAGTATTTACAAAGATATATATACAAAGATATTTATACAAAGATATTTAATTATAAAAATTTAGAAATAACCCAAAATGTCTAGCAGTAAAGAATTGGGTAAATTATTGTATATCCCTAAAATAAAAATACTATGAATTTTTTTCTTTTAGATATCAATGCAAGGTACTTTTATGAAGAAAAACAGAATTACAAATTATACTAAATATTATTTTTAAATAATAAATTATCATTGAACACATGGGTTCTGTTGCAAGGGTTAATTCCTCTGCAAATAAGATATCAGAGTTTTCTGTTTTCCATGGATTGGTTGAAAAAAACAAATAGGGTGGGGAGGAGCCAAAGTTTCTATATAGGTTTTCTATGTATTTCATAACTATATCATCTTACATTTTTGAAAAAAAGTTTTCTGAATAAGGATTTTGGGGAATAATATTGGATACTATTTAAGGTTTAGAAATAGTCACCTAAATTCTGGAATAATATGAAGAGTTAACGTATTTTAAATCAGCAATTCTAATTTTGCTTTTTATTTTAGTTACAAATACTTTCCAAGACTGGACCTTAAGCTTTTTGACAGACCACAGGAATTGAAACTTTGTTTTAATAGACACCCTCCTGGGAATAGCATTACAAACAGTCCAGCTCTCATGGCTAAGAGAAGTAAACAGGTTAGATATTCTTTATCTAATACATGCTAATTAAAAATGTAAAATATGTATATGTGATATGCAACTTATAGTTTAGAATTATCACCCACAGCAACCATTAGAAGAGCCTCTGTGGTTGATAATGAACTAAACTGGATCTCTTGCAATCCTACTTACAATGTTGAGGCTGAAGTTTTTGAATGCTTACTAGTATGCTATAAAAGAATTCTTAGGAACAAAATACACTTTTTAAAAAACTTTATGGATATACTAGAGGCCTGGTGTATGACATCCTCTCAGTCTATCCTGCACCCTTTTGCAGTCTGGGACCCTCAGTGGATGTCCACCTGCCGGGCCTGAGATCATGGCCTATCAGAGCTTTCCTTCCTCAGGCTGCAGGCAGCTGGCCCCAGCCCTGCAACTGCCAGTGCTTGCCATCTGTGCAGCATTGCTCCTCCTCCCCTGCCACCAGTGGCCTCCCTCTGCAGGTGACAGGCTGAGGTGCAATGGCTTGGCTAGCCTGGGCCTCCCTCTTTCTTTGCTGGGGGGCGGGGCTCTAACTGCTGGTCTGCCTACCTGATCACCCCTAATCACTCTGCCTGCTTGCCTGATTGCCCCTAACCGCTTGCTTGGAGTTGGGGCCAGCCCGGTGAGGGGCCGTTTGCCTACCCAGTCACCCCTAAGTGCTGGCCTGCCTACCTGATAACCCCTAACTCCTCTGCCTGCCTGCCTGATTGCCCCTTACTGCTTACTTGGGGGCGGGGCCAGCACTGACTTCTGGTTGGTCAGCCTCTGGTCCTTACTGGTTGTTATGACCCAGGGTTTTTATATATATAGGATAATTCACATACTATACAATTCACCCTTTTGAAATATACTCATTGGCTTTTAGTATATTCACAGGGTTGTGCAACCACACCACAATAAATTTTAGAACATTTTGTCACCCCTAAAAGAAATCTTGCACCTATTAACTGTTAAATTCCAAGTTTTTCTCCCACAATACCAGGTAACCGCTAATCTATTTTTTGTCTCTATAGTTTTATCTGTGCTGGATATTTCATATAAATGGAATTGTATAACATGTATTCTTTTGTGACTGGCTTCTTTCACTTCTAAGGTTTTTAAGATTCATCTATATTGTTGCATCATGTATCAGTACTTTATTATTTTTATTGCTGAATAATATTTCTCTGTGTGGATATATACCACATTTTATTTATCCATTCATGGACATGTGAGTGGTTCCTACTTTTTGGCTATTATGCATAGTGCTGCTATGAACATTTGTGTGTTTTCACTTCTCTTAGGTATATGTCTAGAAGTAGAATTGCTGTGTCATATGGAAACTCTTAACTTTTTGGGGAACTGTCAGACTGTTTTCCAAAGTGGCTACACCATTTTCCATGTCCCACCACCAGTGTATGAGAGTTCCAATTTCACTACATCCTTGTTAGTTCTTATTATTATCTGTCTTTTCTTATTATAGCATCCTAGTTGGTGTGAAGTGGCAATATTTTGATTTGCTTTTCACTCATGGTTAATGTAAATGTACTTTATACTGACTACTACATTCAAAAGGGATTGCGAGTGAGTTAATTTAGAATATCTTGCTTTAATACTATATCTGATTTAAGTATAAAGAGTTAAGCTATAGTTAGGTGTGAATTAAAATTAAACATCTTTTATACATATACTGACATTTGGAAAATTTCAAATTAAATTCTTAGTTCAGGTTTTACCAATTCTTATATAATCCCTCAAATCTGAGATTAACCTGAGGTGTTCCTTATCTTCATAAAAAACACATTTCTTTCAATCTTGTTTGAAGGGATTTTTTTTTTTTTTACCTTACCAGCTTACTAAAGGCAAGTTTTTAAAAATGGGAAGATTTTGTTCTAAGGTTGTTTTTTTTTGTTTGTTTTTCTGTATTTTTTTTTTTTAATTTTGTTTTGTAACTAAATCTTTAAATCTCATTTTCATGGTCTTTTTCTTTTTTTCCAGGCTAGCTGGAAAAGGAAAGGAACTGTATTTTCAAATATATCTTCAAGTCTCGTAGAAATAAAGATCATGAAAAAATTAATACATCAGGATATTTTTCTTATAAAATATCCCAGTAGAGGGATCTTGAGTGCAAGGACACTATAGCAGTTTGATTTATCTGGAAGACTCTATAGTATCTAGAGTTAAAGCTCAGCAGGTGATTTTGATACCTAATTTGTCTTCCACTCAAATCAGAATGAAAATCAGAGGTTGAAAACATGACTGTCGAACAGTTAGGTAGGCAGGTCAATGATCTTTCTCAGACTATGTTGACTTCAAACAACCCAACAACCCAGGAGTAGAGCTTTTTATGTAATCATTCAGTGAAGGAATTAACACAGACTGTAGTGAGGAAGGTTAAAGTGGAAATCTTGGCAGGAAATAGTCTAGGGCATTTTACCTTTTCAGCAGGGAAAAGAGTGAGAAGACTAACTTCAAAAATGACATTGAAGAACTTATAAGCTATCAATGGTTAAATCCCTTTCATCCATCAAACATGAGTGCCTTCTATGTGAAGGGCACCTAATTAATCAGTATATTATAAAAATAATGAATTATCTCTGCTTTTAAGTAATTACTAGTGTATTATACTCACCAACAAATAGTTACGGTACAGTATAAGTGCTTCTGTAGGTGAATGTTGAAAGGCCAACTGGCACTCAGTAGGAAGCCACTCACAAAAGTAAAAGTATGAAATGCTTGATTTAAGAGGAAAAATTGACATTATATTCTTTTTTCCCTTTTCCTTTTCACTTTCCCCATTGTAATGAATTTTAGTCAATACCATAATGTTTTATTCTCTTTCTAGGAGATAAAAACAGCTCATAAATTGGCGAAGAGATGTTATACAAATCCACCACAGTGGGCCAAGTGTCTCTTCAGTCATTGTTTTAGTTTGTGGTTTATTTGTCTCCCAGCCTATGTTAGAGTTTCTCATCCTAAGGTCAGAGCACTTCAGCAGGCATATGATGTACTTATTAAGATGAGGAAAACAGACGTGGATCCGCTAGATGAGGCAAGTATAACAAATTGAGAATGTTATTAAGTTAAATTTTATTTTTGTATTTTTAAGAAAAGTTATTTCTCAGTTGCTTTAAAGTGTCCTAAAGTATTTTCATTATAATCAGGAAAGGTAAAACATTTACTTTGTTTCAGAGAGATAATACTTATTATTTATTTTAAAATATATTTATTTTAAAAATTACTACTTTTGAATGAAGCTGAGACTTCTTATTTAGACCAGATTGTTCTTGATAAATAGAAAACAATATTGATTTCATTTTATTTTTGATATAACTTTGTTAGGAAGCAAATAGGGAGTAGATTTTCCACTAGGACCTATGCCCTAGGGTGCGTTATAAAATCAGTCTGTGTTTTAGATTATGTATCTGAAATGTAGTTCCAAGTTTCTCAATCTTGGTACTACTGACATTTAAATTTTTATTCATTTATTAGAGACAGTTGTATTCCACTTATTTATGCATCTCTTGGTTGATTCTTGTGTGTATCCTTACCTGGGATCAAATCTGCAACCTTGGCATATCAGGATGATACCAATTGAGCTACCTGGCAAGGCACTAATGACATTTTGACCTGCATAATTATTTATTCTGGGGGCCTGTCTGGGCCTGTCCTACACATTGTTGGATGTTTACCAGCATACCCACTAGATGCCAATAGCAAACCCTTCCTGCCAGGGCAATCAAAAATGTCTCAAACATTGCCAAGTGTCCCCTGTAGTACAAAATTGCCCCACTGATGTTGGCAATAATAGTACCTTCCTCATAAGTTTAGTTTGAGGGTTAAATTAGTTAATGTACATAATGTGCCTAGAATAGTACCTGGCTCCTAGTAAGCACTGAGTGAATGATGTGTTACATGTTTTACATACAATCTCTCTCTTTTAAAAAATATTTTTTAATTGATTTCAGAGAGAAGAAGGGAGAAGGAGAAAGAGATAGAAACATCAATGATGAGAATCATTGATTGGCTGCCTCCTATATGTCCCCTAGTGGGGATCGACCCAACAACCCAGGTGTGTGCTCTGACCAGGAATCAAATTGTGACTTTCTGGTTCGTGAGTTGATGCACAACCACTGGGCGACACTAGCCGGGCCACACACCATCACTCTTAAACTTTAGAAGCATCCTAAGAGTGAGTGATATAGTTGAAGAAACTGAAGTCGTTTATTTAGTCTTTCTCTCTGTTCTCCTTTCCCTTTAAAATTATTTTTAGTGTTACAAAAATTATAAATGATATATAGAACCAGATTAAAATTTAAAATGAAGTTGAAATAAAAATTCAGTAATAGATGTCTGAGAGGAAGGAGAGAGAGAATGAGAGCACAAGGATAGAAGAGAAATGGGATTGAAGAGAGCACATTATATAGCCTGAACAATAGCTATTTTTTTTTCTTAAGATCTAAAACTAATACAGCATTTACCATATTAGGATTTGATAATGCTGTGGGCATGCTATAGCTCATTTTTCTCTAAGTATTATCTGTATAGTTATAAAAGCTTTTAAATTAGTGCAATGAATGCATAAATAAGTAGAAAAACAACTAAAAAAATTTTAAGTACTTGATCAGAATCAGTGCTTTGTATCTCATACATTTTAGTGTTTTAAAAAATTCTGATAATTTTTATATCTAAGAAGCATTTTAAGATGTTTTAAGTTTTTTGGAAAGTATACAATATTTTAAGTGTTTTAAAGTATTCTGCAAATCTTGATTATGTTACTGTATTCTAAATTGAAAGCATAATTCTTGATTATTTCTTTGATAAGTTATAAGTTCACAAGACATGTCAGAATTATCTGAAAACTATTTTCTTTCAAAGGTATTTAAGTTCTATGGTAGCCTCTGGTACAAATAATGACGTTCTCTTATTTTCTAACATGCAGCAATTGGAACTAGTAAGCTAGGAAATTTTTTCTATTTCAACAATAAACAACATGATAGGACATTTAAAATTTCAACGTTGATTTCTTCTATTTCAACTTTTAACAAGTTATATTGAGAGATTTGTAGTGTGCTGAAATAATTGTCCTCTACTGCTGGAAGAAATGTTTGTTTAATGCTTAAGAATGCATATTTGATGCATATTACCTGTTTATTGATTACACATAGAATAGCACATTAAAGTTTCTATAATATTTTCATGTATGTTATTTCCTTTGGTATTCCCTGCAATTCTGTGAGGCAGTTTATATATTAACTATGTTTTTAAAAAGAAAGAAATTTGGCCCTAGCCAGTTTGGCTCAGTGGATAGAGTGCCAGCCTGTGGACTGAAGGGTTCAGGGTTCTCTTTCCATCAAGGGCACATGCCCTGGGTGTGGACTTGATCCACTGAGTGCAGGAGGCAGAGGATCGATAATCTCTCCCATCATTGCTATTTCTATGTCTCTCTTTTCCTTCTTCTCTGAAATCAATAGAAATATATATATTTTAAAAAAGAATGATGCTGTGCCTTATTCACTTTAAAAAATAAATTATAAATAAATGAAAAGAAATTTGAAACGGGTGAATTGTCACACACATAAGCTCCCCAGCAAGTAAATAGTGTGCATGTTCCATATTCCATCAGAACCCACTGTTTCTTTCTTCCCTTCCCTTTCTCCCCTCCCCTCCCCTCTCTTCCCCTTTCCTTCCTTCTTTTCCTCACCTAAGGATATTTTTCCCATTGATTTTTTTTATTTTTAGAGAGAGCATGGAAGCGGGGAGAGGAAGGGAGCAGAGAGAGAAAAACACATCAATTGGTTGCTTCCTTCATGTGCCCTGACCAAGGCTGGGACGGAGCCTGCAACCAAAGTACATGCCCTGACTGGAATTGAACCTGAGACCCTTCAATCTACAGGCCGATGCTCTAACCACTGAGCAAAATTGGCTTGGGCCGTGCTATTTCATTTATAAGCTTAATGTTTTGACAGCTTTGTGCTCTACATTTTATATTTGTAAGAGTTGTAATAACCTAGATTTTATCATAAAACTTTAGAAGACCCAGAAATAGCACATGCCACTGAGGCTGAATTAAAATTAAAATGTATAATGCGTTTTGTTTTTTATACTATTTATTTGATTTTAAATGAAAAAAATATTTGTGTTATGCTTATTTCTATATTGTCTCATTAGTCTAACAGATATTTTTGAGTAAACATTCCAGACCTTAGTGGCTTAAAAGAACTATTTTATTAAGTTTTATAATTTTTTGGGGCCAATAAGCTGGAAAATATTCTGTGTGATTTTTCTGCTCCACATTGCTTTAACTGGAATCACTTGGTTATAACCATTTGCTTGCTGATGTGATCTAGAGGGTCCCAGACAGCTTAACTCAAAGGCTTTCCAGGTACCTTGGCAAGCTTGACTGGAAGGCTGGACCCTCTCCCTCCACGTAGTCTCAGGACCTCCCCATGTGGTATTTGGGCTTTTTCCATGATATCTTAGAGAGCTCCAAGAGCATTTTTTTTTCAAGAGAGAGGAAATAGAAACTAGCAGTTTCTTAAATCTTAACCCTGGAAACTGGTGCAGTGTCACTTCAAGTGAATCCTTTTAGTCATACAACAGAATTAAGCCCTTTCCCTCAATTCAAAGAAAGGGAGGGGCATAGACCTTTCAATGTGAGGAGTAGCAAAGCTGTTCGCCATCTTTCTCTACCACAGCTATCCAGAAGATGATTATGTTGTAGGCAATAAAATACTTCAATTGGCAATTACATCCCTGGTGTTATTACTATTTATTTAATTTGGTGCCTGTGTCTTACACAAGTATACCTAGAAGGTTGGGGGAACACTCTGCAGACCTCAGAATAAATTGATCATCTAGAATCATTTTAGAAAATTCAGATTAATCCCAATTTGATATAGAAAATGATTTTCTTAGAGTTGAATAGGACTTTAAAATATCTTAGTATAACTTTAATCTAAAACTGAGATGCTCTAGAAATTTTTTAATATATGAGACTTTGCCTATGTTGGAATTGCCCCTACTTGTTATGAAGTGTGTGTGTTTTGCCCTGGCCAGTGTTCACAATGGTCAGAACATTGGCCCTGGTCAAGGGCACATACCTGTATTGCAGATTCAATCCCTGGCCCCAGTTGAGGGTGCATGTAGGAAGCAACCAATCAATGTGTCTCTCTCACATTGATGTTCTCATCCTCCTTCCCACTCTCTCTCTTAAAAAAAAAAATAGAAAAAAATATCCTCTGTTGATTAATAAACAAAAATAGATAGATAGATAGATAGATAGATAGATAGATAGATAGATAAAGCGTGTGCTTTATGATGAGCTCACTTCCACCTCTCCATAGCTTTTTGGCCAAGAATATAGAAAATTACTCTTTTATGTGACAACTCTTCAGATATTTGAAGTACCCTCTTGTGTCACATTCTTCTTTATTCCCTCATACATCTTACCTAGTTCCTTTAGTTCCTAATTCATGTAGTTTCATAAAACATCTTTAAGCTGGTCATTTATAGACTTTCTCTAATAGTTTCTGACCTGCTCCTAAGTTATACTGTGCATTTCCAGCTTCATAGTACTCATCTTTATGATCCTCTGCCTCTTCAGCTCTTTTTTCACATTTTCATCTCTTCTGTTCTCTTGAATATAATTTCCTTCCTCAAATTTTACTTTCTCCTTTAGTAGAAAGAGCAGTTTGGCTTAATGCTACAATTGTTAAGCAACTCTGTCACAAACAGAGCACATTTTATGAGTCTCAAGAATATCTCCTATGTGTATATATCCTATTCACAAATTTGTGTGTCATTCTTGCGCAGGGCAGGTGCCATGCATATCACTTTAATTTTAGTATATGTGCTGCTAAAGTAAGCACTCCTTATTCTCAGAATAAACTACCCTATATAATAAAAACGTAATATGCTAAGTGTCTGGTCATCTGGTCGGCCATTCAACCAAAGGGTAATATGCTTATGAAATGCTACAGTCGCTCAACCACTTGGTATGGTGTGTACTGACCATCAGGGGGCAAACACTCCAACTGTTAGGTTAGCTTGCTGCTGGGGTCTGTCCAAAAGGGACTGAGCGAGATGGACCGGACATGCCCTGTAGCCCTCCTGTGGTCTCCCCGGCTGGCCAACCTTCTGCATCCCTTCCCGGCCCCGATTCTGCCAGGAATCATTGAGATTCCTGTTTCATTCTTCATATTTTCTACCATCATCTTTTAATATGTGAGATTCTAACTTCTAGGAACACCCAGTTGACCTGTCCTCTTATGATCAAATTTGGCCCCCCTTTGGTAAACACATATGCCAAGAAAAGCCTTTGCTAATTATATTTGTGTTTCTGCCTTTTTCACATACTTTTTAAAGACATGGTTTTACAGAATTCTTTTTATTATATTGGCATCCTAGAGAATACTGTCTTTAATTCCTTTGGCATAGAATATAAAACACTGTTTAGGAGAGAGCTATTTTAATCATACTTGATTTTCAAAACGAACCTTTTAAATTATGGAGAATAATAGTCATTCTCTTTGTGCATACTTAGTTACTGAAACAAATGGCACATATGCACATAGGTCTTAAGTGCAACATACAATAATCCTGGTACTTCCATTAATGAATGAGTTTTACAAGTAATTTACCGAGGAGACATGCAAACCACAACAATTGAGAAAGTAGTGCTTAATAACTATGAGAAGAAGAATTGGGTAAATCATTTAAAAAATCTCTACAAGTCATGGATGGACTTGCTAACTAATAATGCTTCGATGTTATTTTTTGTTAGGTGTGCTATCGAGTAGTAATGCAGCTTTGTGGACTTTGGGGCCATCCTGTTTTAGCAGTCAGAGTCTTATTTGAAATGAAAACTGCTAACATAAAGCCAAATGCTATTACTTATGGTTATTATAATAAGGTAAGTAGGATTGACATTGGGCAGTGTATGCTGCTTATTAAGACTGATATTTTTTGCTCTAGCTGGTTTCGCTCAGTGAATAGAGCATCGTCCTGCAGACTAAAGGGTCCCAGATTCAATTCTGGTGAAGAGCACATGCGAGGGTTGCGGGCTCGATCCCCAGTAGGGAACATGCAGGAGGCAGCCAATCAATAATTACCTCTCAAAGTTGATGTTTCTATCTCTCTCCCCCTCTCTCTTCCTCGCTGAAATCAATAAAAATATAGTTTTTAAAAATGATAATTTTAATACCTTCTTTTAGAGGGTTTGAGGTATAATTTTTATATATGTACTATATAAAGTATCTATATTTTTAAAAATCAAATATTTCTAATAACCATTACTTTTACCTTTATTTTACTTTTAGGTGGTTTTGGAGAGCCCTTGGCCTAGCAGTACCCGCAGTGGTATTTTCTTATGGACGAAGATACGGAATGTGGTACATGGCTTGGCACAATTTAGGCAGCCACTTAAAAAGTCCGTGCAAAAGTCACAGGTCTCCTCAATATCAGGTAATACATGTAATTGGAAAGATACTTTCTTGCTTAACCATAATCTTCAGAGTTATATGAATTTTAATTATATGAAGTATAATTTAATTATATGAAGTATAATTCCTGTGGTTTGAAGTATAATTATATGAAGTAGAAAACATAAATCAAATTCTAGTTGATAATTTTATATACAACTAAAGATATATTGTCTTAGCCCAAAATTCTCCCCCAACTCCGTATTTAGAAAGTGTTCTGCAACTTTAAATGAACTATGAGTCATTGATGTTTAGTTTCAGATTGTCAGTGCATGAATTATTGAACTGCTATTGTCCTTATCTTTAGCTCCTCAGAATGCCACAGGTGGAAGTGATGGGGATACGGTGAGCCACGGTAGCGTGGATAGTTCTAATGATGCTAACAATGGGGAGCACACAGTCTTCGTCAGAGATTTAATCAGTCTTGATTCCATTGATAAACACTCTAGCACAGGTACTAAATCTGGATTTACTAACCCTTCACTTAATCTCATGTTAAGTCTTTCCTTTTTTAAAAAGCTTTTATACCCCTTTTAAGTTTGGGTAATATAAGCTTTATGTGCTTTTAAAATACTGTATATAAATGCAGGAATTATACCTTTGATTTCTATTTACTTCTCTTTATTTCCTATAATTAACTTTGGAATGCTGTGCAAAAGGCTCTAAGCATGGAAAGTCTCTGAATTTGTCCATCATTCCTTTGTGAAAGTAGATGATATCAATGTTAGTGAATATGCAATGAGGAACTTGAATGTTAATGACAAAACTTGGAAATCTTCTTTTGAGATTATGACTATTAAAGAAGCAAGAAAATAATTTGCACACCATGAGAAAAAGTATTTTCTGCATAGTCATTACCTTAAGTGATGCTTTTAAAAAACTGAGAAATTACTGCAGCTACGTTTACATACAAAGCTATGGGCATAACTTCTGTCTTCTGATGGTAGAATTAAGCATAATTAAAGGAGCACATTGAGCAGATATATGTGTGTTGCACATCTTTCTTACTTGTTCTTTTTTGTTGTTAATATCTTAGGCTTTTCTTTAAAAAGAAATCTAATTCCTGAACTTCATCTGATATTTTGTCTCAATGACTGCAGTTTCCTTTCTCTGCTCTTCGTTGCTCTGCTTTTTGCTCTGTGCTGTTTCTTGGTGCTGCATTTGTCCTTGGCTGTCTTAGTGTTGGGTACAGACAGACTTGTATGACGTAAAGCTATGGGTACATGTGTGCATTCATTCTACTCTAGAATATTAACCACTTCAGGTAATTTCCTACTTATTAGGTTAAATTTTGCTGACATGCAAGGGTTGGGGAAAGACTTTTTGTTGTATATTAAGTCTTGTTACCAGTGGAAAACAATTTCAGTTTTTTGGGTTTTTCTCCCTCAGATAAGTGTAATTATATATGCACTACTGAAAATATTCAACTAAAATTTTATGATCACTTTGTTATCTTATTTGTAAATACACTATACCTTACTATAATTCTTTTTTTAAAAAATAAATCTTTATTGTTCAGATTATTACAGATTTCCTCATTTTCCCCTCCTAGCTCCCCTCCACCTGATTCCCCCACCCCACCCTATGCCCTTACCTCCCTGCCACTATCTCATCCATAGGTGTAAGATTTTTGTCCAATCTCTTTCCCCACCCCTCATGCCTTCTTCCCCCCGAGAATTGACAGTCCACTCTCTTTCTATGCCTCTGATTCTATTATATTCACAAGTTTATTCTGTTCATCAGATTTTTTATTCATTTGATTTTTATATTTACTTGTTGATAGATATGTATTTGTTGTCATTTTATTGTTCATAATTTTTATCTTTACCTTTTTCTTCTTATTCCTCTTCTTAAAGAGTACCTTTCAGCATTTCATATAATACTGGTTTGGTGCTGATGAACTTCTTTAGTTTTTTCTTGTCTGTGAAGCTCTTTATCTGCCCTTCAATTCTGAATAATAGCTTTGCTGGGTAAAGTAATCTTGGTATCTTCCTTCCAATTGGAAAAAATAGCACACCCAGTCACTAGCCCAATTCGCACGCCTCTGTGCCTCTGCTTTTCTGTGCGTTTGAACCTCCTACCCAGTTTCAATGCACTTTTTTCTTTCCTTCTAGTTGTAGAAATTCTACTCAGCCAGCTTTTTCTTGGTTTTGTGTGATAGTCGTTTTGACTTTTAGTTGTAGTTTTGGTGTGGTTGTAAGACGCAGCATGTACAGGTGTTTACCTTATGCTGCCATCTTGGTTTCTCCCTTACTATAATTCTTATTTCGTGGTTGGTTTATAGCATTATTGTATCCAGTAGTTTTATAGTCATTAAAGCTTTCAGTGTTCCAGCTGTTTGAGGTGGTTTTTGCTTGCTAAAGCTGATCTGAATTCTTTTTTTTTTATTTTTATTTTTATTGTTGCAAGTATTACAAATGCTCCCACCCTTTTTCCCCCATTGACCCCTTCCCTCTCTATTCCTGTCCCCACCCCAGGCCTTCACCCAACTATTATCTGTGTCCATGAGTTATGCATATAAGTAAGTTCTTTGATTGATCTCCTCTCATCTCCTCCCACCCCCTTCCCTCTTAGGATCCTCAGTCTTTTGCATGCCTCCGTGTCTCTTGATCTATTTTGTAAGTTTGTTTTGTTCATTAAATTCCACATATAAGTGAGGTCATGAGATACTTGCCTTTCTCTGACCGGTTTATTTTGCTTAGCATAATACTCTTTAGGACCTTCCATGCTGTCTCAAAGAGTAAGAGATCCTTTTTTATTACTGCATAGTATTCCGTGGTATAAATATACCCCAGTTTTTTGGGTTTTTTTTTATCCTTTCATCTCCTGAGGTGCTAGGGCTGTTTCCAGATCTTAGTTACTGTAAATAACCCTGCTATGAACATAGGGGTGCTTTTATCCTTTCTGATTGGTGTTTCAGACTTCTTCACATATATTCCTTGAAGTGGGATTACTAGGTTAAATGGCAGTTCCATTTTTAATTTTTTGAAGAAATTCCACACTGTTTTCCATAGTGGCTGTACCAGTCTGTATTCCCACCATCAATATGCTAAGGTTTGTTTTTCACCACATCCTCACCAGCACTTGTCATTTGTTGATTTATTGATGCTAGCTAGTCCGGCAGATGTGAAGTGGTACCTAATTGTTGTTTTAATTTGCATCTTTCTGATGATTAGTGACTAAGCATTTTTTCATATGTCCCTTGGCCATTTGTATGTCCTCTTTGGAGAAGTGTCTATATAGATCTTCTGCCCATTTTTTGATGGAATTCTTTATCTTCCTTTTATTGAGTTGTATGAGTACTTTATATATTTTGGAGATTAACCCCTTATCAGATGTTGGCAAATATGTTCACCCTTAAGGTGGATTTCCTTTTCATTTTGATGCTGATTTTTTTGCTTTGTAAAAGCTATTTATTTATTTTTATTTTTTATTCTTTTTAATATATTTTATTATTATTATTATTATTATTATTATATTTTTTTTACAGAGAGGAAGGGAGATAGAGAGCTAGAAACATCGATGAGAGAGAAACATCGATCAGCTGCCTCCTGCACACCCCCCACTGGGGATGTGACTGCAACCAAGGTACATGCCCTTGACCAGAATCAAACTTGGGACCCTTCAGTCTGCAGGCTGACACTCTATCCACTGAGCCAAACCGGTTTCTGCGAAGCTTTTTATTTTTATGTAGTCCCATTTGTTTCTTTTTTCCTTTGTTTCTCTTGACCTAGGCATTTTATCAGTGTAACTTTTACTACATCAGATGTCTGATAATTTGTTGCCTAAGTTTTCTTCAAGGATTTTTATGGTTTCTCGACACACATTTAAATCTTTTTATTTTATTTTATTTCTTTATTGATTTCAGAGAGGAAGGGAGAAGGAGAGAGAGAGAGAAACATCAATGATGAGAGAGAATCATTGATAAGCTGCCTCCTGCACACCCTGTTCTGGGATCGAGCCCTCAACCCAGGCATGTGTCCTTGGAACACATCACCTGAGGCCAAAGCTCTATCCATTGAGCCACGCCAGCTAGGGCTAAATCTTTTATTTATATTGAGTTTATTGTTGTGTATGGTGTAAGTTGATGGTCTAGTTTCATTTATTTACATGTAGCTGTCCAGTTATCCCAATACCATTTATTAAGAGACTGTCTTTACTTCATTGTATGCTCTTGCCTCTTTTATCAAAGATTATTTGGGCATAATGGCTTGAATAGATATCTGGGTTCTCTGTTCTATATACATTGATCTGCATGCCTATTCTTGTGGCAGTACCAGGCTGTTTTCATTGATCTGAATTCTTATGTGAAAAACTACCTGCATAGTTACAGAAGCATGTATGAATCATTGAAAGTCAACATAAGGCTGTTACAATCCTGTTAGTAATTTAACTTTCTTTTATCAAGTAGGAATTTTTATGAGACTTTCATTTTGAACCCACCTTATTTTATTTGCTCCTGTATGTTTTCTAATATTTACAAATGAGATGGATTTCACTTAGGAAATACCAAGAAAATAATATTGTGTTATGAAATCATTTCACCAGAAATAATAAATACTCTCCTTGTTCTTCAAAATTTTTAAATTTGTCTCCTCTAATAGAAAATATCTCATAGTAATCCTGTGTAATTGACATAAGGATTCCAATAGTTGGAGAAGAAACTTCAGATCCCTTTTTCATGTTTCTTTTCAGCTACATTTCAAATGGCTGAAGCCCCAGTACTGAATTTACAATTATTATATATCTCTGTAGTTTCTGATGATGTCATTTTATATTTTTGGAGACTTGTAGCCCAGATGCTTAAATTACTCTTTTCATTAAGAATTATCTTGTAGAATCTTTTCCACTTGGTACCTGATACTGAGTCACTTGTTCGGGAGCATATCTGGGCTTGATCAGTTTCCAGTCTAGTGTCCTTTCACAGCACCACAGTGTTTTAGCAGCCTTTCTGAGGGAGCCAATAAAACATGACTGAAATTAGTCATTCTAATGGCATTTAAAGAAATTTAGTTCTTTTTGTTAGATATTGGGCAAACCCAATGTTTAAGCAGCAGTGTAACAAGTGGTAGTGGAAAGTATAAGACACTGTATTTTTTTTATTTTATGTGTTTTTAATTGATGTTCTTTATAAAAGGATTGCCTAGTAACTGGCCTTAGTTTGGTTTTAATGGATATAATTTTAAAGCCAAAATAAACTTTCTTCATTTTTAAATAATTTCAAACTTACGGAAATGTTGCAGAATAGTAGAGAACTCTTAAATAACTTTAATTTAGATTTGCTCACTTTTTGTCGCATTTATTTTATTGTTTTCTTTCTATACGCATATTTACATTTTGTAATAATATGCAAGCAACTCATTATATCTTGCCCTGTTACCGCTTAATACTTTTCTTTCATAACCACAGTACAGTTACCAAATTCAATTGATAAACTGCTTTAATCTATAGTCTGTGTTCCAATTTTATCAATTATTGTGATGTCCTTTGTGGTACTTTAACTCCCTCTCTTTAGTCTCCTTTAACCTGGCACACTTCCTCACCCTTTCTTTGTCTTTCATGACCTTGAATCTTTTGAAGAATTCAGTTATTTTGTGGAATGCTCCTGGTTTGAGCCTGCCTGTTACTCCATGTGATTAGATTAGGTTATGCATCCATGGCTCTGCTACAAAAGTGATATTGTATCCTTAGATTTTCATGTGGCAGAGGCACACAGTGTCCCAAAGGCACACAGTGTCTGTCTGCTCCTCATTGGTGAGGTTAATTTTGATCACTGGTCTCAATGTTTGGTTTCTCTTAGTTATTGTTACCCTCTTGCAGATAATAAACTATCTGTAAGGAAACACTGGGAGGCTGTGCAGTAATAACCTCTGTCTTACTATATTTTCTCTCTTAAATTTAACATCCATTGAAGATTCTTGCCTGAACTAGTCTTTACTGTGATGGTTATAAACTGGTGGTTTTACCAACTCTATACTCCCTCCACATTTATAAGATGGTATTCTATCATATATCCTTTAGGCATGCCTCCTTTATGTTGTTGTTGTTGTTATTTTTTAATATGTTTTTATTGATTTGAGAGAAAGAGGAAGGGAAAGGGATAGAGAGATAGAAACATCAATGAGAGAGAAACATCGACCAGCTGCCTCCTCCATCGAGCCCACAACTGGGCAGGTACCCTGACCAGGAATCAAAGCTTACAGTAACCTCTTGGTTCATTGATTGATGCTCAACCACTGAACCACACTGGCCGGGCTCTAACATGTTTTGGAGTAGTACTTCCTTTCTTGCATAATAAAATGTTCCTGACTTACTCATATCTTTCATACCTGAACTCTGGAATCAGCCATTTCTTCAAAGATCCTAAGTTTCTTTTAATGGGCAATGCATTTTAGAAACCAAGGTCTGGACTATAAGTGTGTTTACTACTACCAAGGTATTCCTGCTTCTAGACCTTTTCAGCAGAGCTAGAAAATATGATTATATATCGTAGAAATACTTCTGATTCAAATCAACCCCATAGGTTTTTCTTTGCCTTCCTTCATTATTATTATTATTTTTTTAATTTTCTCTTCCACAGTAAGAATCTTGGATCCCAGAAATATCACGTTTACTCATTTGCTCAGACCTGAGTAATAAATAATTTCAGAATTGCTACATCCATTCCCCTGTGAAAAACAAATCCCTTAAGGAGTTCAGGATTTGACTGTTACTCCCAGGCTTAGAGTATTTATTCAAAATAATGTGTTCCAAAGTTGCTTGTATGAGTCCTATCCTTCCAGTGTGGTTATCTATTCATATGAAATAAAGTTGGTTTCATTTATTTCTGTTTGCGTTCAATTTTAGTTACTTCCCCTCCTATATCCCCATCAATAAAATTACTTTATTGAGGTAAGTTTTATGAATATTTAGAAATTAGGGCTTTCCCAAAAATAAAAACTATAAAAGCCATATTTAGAAAAGTTTCTCTATCCCTTCCATCCTATTTTGCCCCACCCAATGTAGGTAACAAGTTTTGTTTTTGTTTTATTACTCCATTTTTTTTTTTGCAAAAGTAAGAAAGTATATGTTTATTTCCTCTTCTTACACAAAAAAATAGCATTCTTTAGATACCCTCAAAAAGACATCTTGTCCAAATCTATTAATTTACAGATAAGGAAATTAAGGTTCAGTGCTTTCAAGTGTGTAATGGTTTTTTATCTTTGGTATTCCTGTTCCTACTGTTCTTTGCTTCTTACTGTTTTAAAATGTTCTGTGTGCTTTGTATGTTTTCTTGTTTTCCTTTTCTCTAGGTTTAATTATGTAGATCAGTGTCATTTTCTTTTGAAATGTTATAGCTGGACTGTAAGTATATGAAAACATTTCTATGTAAGCCTGCATTGTTTTTTCACAGGTGGTCAGTCTGACCAAGGTTATGGGTCTAAGGATGAACTTATAAAGGAAGATGCAGAAATAAATGTGCCTGAAGAACAAGTAGCAAGAGAATTGATAACTAAAACAAAAATGCAAACAGAAGGTTAAGTACGATATTTTCTAGCTTTACTTAGAAAAATATCTGTGCTAACTAAAAGTGTTATTTGATAATTTAGTTGATAATTTTTAGAAATGTAAGGTCTGAGCTTATAAGATACTACGTATCCTTATATATGGTAGGTTTTGGTAGTATCTGAATTTTAGAATTTAAGAGGTCTTTAAAAACTCAGTAGGTTATCTCTCAATTTTGTTGTAAACTATGACCCATTAAAGTATTTATTTGCCAAATATATATAGCTACTTTGTGACAGAACCAAGACTAAACTCTGAGTCATCAAACATGTATCCTAGTCTCCTCTTTATTTTAAAATGCTAAGTCCTTCAAATATCTAAGTGGATATTTAACTTGTAGGTTAAATATAGTCTTTGTGGTTTCTTGGTTTTTGTTATAGAACTCATTAAAATGAGTTATGGTGATCATTTTATAGAAATATGGAAGAATATTTTGGCTTTATGGTAATAAGATGTTCTTCCTATTTTTTTATACTACAGTATGGCTCAGTGGGTTGGATTATCATTTTGTACGCCAAAATGTTGGGTGTTTGAATCCTGGTCAGGGTGGGTATGAGAGGCAATCAATTTTGTTGGAATTTTTTTTTTAAGTATACTTTCTTCATTGATGTCACCTATTTTATGCTCCAGTTATGCAGAAGCAAGCCCATCTCCTACTTGACAAGTGATGAGTATAACTGAAGGCCTGAGCTTTACTTAAGAATGCTCAAGTTAGGATTATTGAATGCCAAAATAAAACTTTTATTTCAGTCAGTACTAGCAACATTTATGGCATAAAGTAAATCAGACATCATTTATCAGTAATAAAATAATCATATATTCATTCCCACTTGGAGATGGAAAACTACATAGAATGTATTAAAATCAAATATATGGTTTCTGTTCAATATTGGCACAATTAGAATGATAACATTCAAATATTTTTTCCCCCAGAGATGTGTGATGTCTCTGCTGTGGTGGCAAAACATTCACAAGCTAGTGGAGAGCCACACAGTCCAACTGAGCCTCCTGCGTGGGGCAGCAGTATTGTGAAAGTTCCATCTGGTATATTTGATGTCAATGGCAGGAAAAGCAGCACTGGTGAGTCTTTATGTGTTGGTTATTAAATACTTAAAACATACTTCTACAGATATACATGTGTTTAATGAGAGTAAAGTGTTGACTTAATTATAGTATAATGAACATGCTGGAGAGCCAGAAGTAAGTTTAAATTCTATAAATGAACTAAAATAGTTATTTAAAGATATTTAACTTTTAAAAGGAGAGATTTTTAGAGTGTTTAGTTATTTGGAATATATTTTCTTGTTGGAGTGCCTGTTCAGTTTGGTCCCACTTTCTCATAATAGATAATGAGAGGGGACTATAGGGACTCCTATACTCATCAAGAACAGAGATGAAGACTGGCTGGGTGGCTCAGTGGTTGGTCATCGACCCATGCACCACAAGGTTGCCAGTTCCATTCCTGATCAGAGCACATACCCGGGTTGCGGGCTTAACCCCCAGCAGGGAGCATACAGAAAGCAGCCAGTCAGTGTTGATGTTTCTCTCGCATAGATGCTTCTATCTTTCCCTCTCCAAAAATCAATAAAAAATATGTATTTAAAAAAACCAGAGATGTAGTGATGTGATCAAATTCAAGTGCACTTATGTGTGATAGGATAATTCCTGTCACTGAAGGGAAATGGAAAAAAAAATGATTGACATCATTTACTACTTTCACAAAATGCCAGTGGGCCTTTAATTTTAGCTCAGTTGTTATAAGCACCCTGAGCTACTTATTTGTGATTAAGTATTTATATGGAATAATTGTTATGTGTGATTATCTTGAATTTGAGTTTACTAATTTCAACTATGTTATAGTCTCCAAAGTACTCTTTTATTTTTTTATTTTTTTATTTTTTTCAAAATACTCTTAATGCATATATCTAAGTGTAGGATTTTAAAGGATAATGAAATTAATCTGTATCCTGTGCTCTTTGTAGTAGCTATAATTCACTTCTCTAAAGTCAACTCTCTTGTCTGTAAGTATATCTATTGTATGACTTTATAGAACTTAATTTGCCCAGCTTTTTAAATCTATGTAGGAATACTTCTTATTCCTGAAGTCTTTTTATTTTTGTATTTACTGTGACATGAAGTCAGTTCATTTTGTGTATGGGCGTGGGGTGAAGGGACAACACACAAGAGGTAGAGCTAAAAGTTTTTTTGTGTTTTTTTTTTTAATATATTTTTATTGATTTTTTTACAGAGAGAAAGGGAGAGAGATAGAAAGTCAGAAACATCGATGAGAGAGAGACATCGATCAGCCGCCTCCTGCACGCCTTACAGTGGAGATGTGCCCGCAAGCAAGGTACATGCCCCTGACCGGAATCGAACCTGGGACCTTTCAGTCCGCAAGCCGATGCTCTATCCACTGAGCCAAACCGGTCTCGGCAAGCTAAAAGTTTTTTGAACAAATAATTGATATATGTTCTGTATCCCGTTTTCCTAACCTGCTGTTAGCAGGTTTAAAAAAAAGGGGGGGGGCAGAGTTTTCTTCATCAAAGAGTTAGAATCTTCTCAGAATACTGAAATGGACGTGGTCTGGAAACTGGCTTGTTTCCTTCCCTTTTTACTCATCTTATTTCCATGTTACATCCTGATTTAGGAAGATTTATGTTATTAAGAAAGAAGGAGATGGTAATGAGGCTTTTGCCAATACATCAAATAGCCAAATTCTTTTTTTTTTTTAATATATTTTATTGATTTTTTACAGAGAGGAAGGGAGAAGGATAGAGAGTTAGAAACATCGAAGAGAGAGAAACATCAATCAGCCGCCTCCTGCATGCTCTCTACTGAGGATGTGCCCACAACCAAGATACATGTCCTTGACTGGAATCAAACCTGGGACCTTTCAGTCCACAGGCCGACGCTCTATTCACTGAGTCAAACCGGTTTTAGCAGTCAAATTCATTTTAAAATTGAACAGAATGTTCCAGTAAATTTCTGCAGATACTATGAGAACAGTAAATTTGCAAATATCTGTTTCTCAAATATTGGTAAAAGTTTTCAAAGCAGGTACAAATTTGTAAAATATGATTCCCCTAAAAGCTTAAAAATATCTCTAAATGCTGTTTAATTGGTATAATTATTAGTTGGTACCTATTTGGAAGATTAAAAAGAAGCTTGGGCCTGGCTGTGTGGCTCAGTTGATTGAGCATTGTTCCATGCATAGGAGGTTGCTGGTTCAATTCCTGGTCAGAGCACATGCCCAGGTTGCATCTCAGTCCCTAGTTAGGGGGCATGTGGGAAGTAGCCTATCTACGTTTCTCTCCTTTTGATGTTTCTATCTCTTTTCCTCTCCCTTCCTCTCTTTAAATCCAATAAAAACATATTTTAAAAATCAAAAGAAAAGCTTGAAATCAGTTTGAAAAATTAAAAAATCCTTATTAAAGACTTTCCCTTCAAATCTCTCAAGTAATAATGCTTTTTGTTGTTGTTAATCCTCACCAAGGATATTTTTTTCCCATTGCTTTTTTAGAAAGAGAGGGAGAGAAGGAGGAATGGAGGGAAGAAAAAAGGGAGGGAAGTGAAAGAAAGAGAAAGAGAGAGAAACATTGATGTGAGAGAGACACATCTATTGGTTGCCTCCTGCATGCGCCCTGACCAGAGCCAGGGATCAAACTGCAATCCAGGTATATGCTCTTGATGGGAATGGAACCTTTTGGTCCAGGGGCTGGTGTACTAACAACCGAGAAAACGGTCCAGGGCAGTCATGCTTTTTTAAAAAACATATATATTTTTATTGATTTCAGAGAGAGGGAGAGATAGAAACATCAATGTTAAGAGAGAATCACTGATTGGCTGCCTCCTGCATGCCCTCTACAGGGGATTGAGCCCATAACTTAGGCATGTGTCCTGACCCTGAATCGAACTGTGGCCTCATAGGTTGACATTCAACCACTGAGCCGCATCAGCCAGGCCAGAATATATTTCTTAAGTTGGATATTAAAACCTTAAAATGTAGATCTATATTGATAAATGAGATATCTTTTAGTAAACAGTATAGGTATATATTGCATGATCTTTTTTAAAAGATGAAAGGCAGATTATACATTAAAATGTTATCTCTGGGAGGCAGAGTTGAATGGAGTTTTTTATACTTTTTTTTCTGTATATTTTCTTTTTACCCTCTAAGTATTCTAAATCTTTTTCAGAGAATGTGTAACTTTCAAAAAATCAGAAATTTTTAAAATAAAATATTATTTTAGTAATCAGATTCGTTTTTAATACTGTACTTTCTCTTTTAGGTAGTACATCAAATACGGTATTTTCTACTCTGGATCCAGTTGAAGATACAGTCTTTGGTGAAGTTACTAATCTCAAGAACGGTGATAGAGGGGAAAAGAGACAAAAGCATTTTCCAGAAAGGAGTTGTAGTTTTAGTTCTGAAAGTCGAGCGGGAATGTTGCTAAAGAAGAGCAGTTTGGATTTGAATTCAAGTGAAGTAGCTATCATGATGGGAGCAGATGCCAAGATTCTCACAGCAGCACTGACATATCCTAAGACTTCTCCACTTCATATTGCAAAAACCCATAGCTTTGAGGGTGTTGGCTGTCATCTGGCTGATACTAGGACTCGTGGGCCTGAAAGCACTTGGAATTCTGAGCACAGATCTTCAGGGTTAGAGATGCTTGAGGAAAGCCAAGAGCTCCTAGAACCTGTGATTGATGACAGTATAGCTACAACTACTATGACAAAGGATACACATGACTGTCTACAAAATGATAGTGATAATAATCAGTCCAGAGACTTAAAAGTAGAGTCCAAAGATCTAATAAATAAAAGAAGTAGTTTATATGGTGTTGCTAAAGCTGTTGAGAGGGAAGATGTTGAAACTGGACTAGATCCTTTGTCTCTTTTAGCCACTGAATTTATAGTAGAAAAAAATGATTCTGAAGATAAGTCGTTTTCTCCAATTATCGCACGTAATCTGGCTGATGAAATTGAAAACTATATGAACCTAAAGAGTCCCCTGGGTAGCAAGTCTTCTAGTATGGAATTACATGGAGAGGGATACAGAGAGTCTGGGACTACCACTGCATTTATTCACCCTTTAGAGAGGCGATCAAGCCTACCTTTAGATCATGACTCACCAGCGCAGGAAAAGCCTGAAAGTGAAAAGAGCTCCCCCACAGTGTCTAGGTCTAAAACTTTTACTGGGCGTTTCAAGCAGCAGACTCCCTCTCGAGGTCATAAGGAACGTCCAACTTCGTTATCAGCACTGGTGCGTTCTTCACCACATGGCTCATTGGGTTCTGTAGTAAATTCTTTGTCAGGGCTAAAGCTGGAAAATATACTCTCAGGGCCCAAGATAGATGTCCTAAAATCGGGTATGAAACAAGCAGCGACAGTAGCCAGTAAGATGTTGGTAGCTGTAGCGACTGCCTATAACTACTCAGATGATGAGGTAAGAATGTTTTATGTGTGTAGTCTTATCTGATATTAGAATGCTTATAGTATTTTTAATATACAAATTATTATTTAGAGATTTCTGTAACTTTGGTGTTTATATTTTAACTTTAAATGACTTGAACTTACATGTAAGGAAATTAATAAGGAAGAAATAGAATATGAGGAATATATAATTTTATAGATCAATACATTAGGTTCATTTCTTTGAAAGCACTAATGATTAATGTTTTAATTGAATAATGGTGACATGTTATATTTGCATAGCACCTCACTTTTTAAATAAATTTATTTTTATTATATTTTTAATATTTATGAGCTCTTTACATAGCTTGATCCATAGATTTCATACTGCATAACAAAAACTAGTAATTATTTTTAAAATAATTGTACAGAGAATTAATTGTTAGATCTTCTTATGAAAATAGAAGTGGGGAAATTTTGCTTATTTCATAGAAAACTAAAACTTTGTTATTGTGTTTAAAGAATCATAGTATTTTAGTAGAAAAAAACAGATCTATAAATGTTTACTATTATTATAGCACTATGTTCTAGATATTGCCATAAGTTATATATTTATTTTTATACATGAATATATATGCTTACATATGTTTATTTAATTTTTGTAGCAATCCCATGGGTTGGTACTACTATCATCCCCATTTTATAAATGAAGTATCTGAGATTCAGAGAAGTTAATTAACTTCTTCAGGTCATACAACCTAGTGAGTAGCAGAACTAGGATTGAAGTCTCAGAGATTGGCTTTAGAGTTCATTCTCTTAACCAATATAGTAGCAAACAAGGGATCAGTATTTTTCTAAAATGTTCCTGTGGGGACTATCCAAAAAGAGGAAAGCATCTGATATCTTAAGTTGAGTTTTGATAGATAAATTAAAAGCTTTGAGTTTGTTAAAGTGATCAAAGGACAGAATGTGTATCTGAGAGAACAATGGGAAAAGTATGCAGGCTTAAAAAATGGATTTTCAAGGTAATATAATCATTTTCAGGTTGCTAAAGTTCTAAATAATAAGTAGAGACAGGAAATTAAATTGGACAGATAAGACTTGTATACTGTTTGAAGGAAAACTTTATAGGCAAACTTAATTGAATTAAAAATACAGTATTATAACACAAATTGTATGTTATATTTGAAGAGCTAACCAGGTCAGTTAAGGAAAGACAAAACAAGCTAGATTCAAAAGTATCTTAACCTGGCATTTTTTAAAAAAAAAGGTGAGCAGTTTTATATTTGAAATTTTATCGTGTGTTTTTTAAAGCTTTATACAGAGTAATTTGGACTTGGAATATATGATTGTAAATTCCAAATGGTCACAGAACTTAATTTTTCTTTTCATTGCTATAGCCCAAGTACCGGTGCCTGGCAAAACAAATAAGATATACCTAATGAATAATTTCAAAGAAAGAAAAGAATTAAAAATCTATTAAATCGTTTATTGTGTGAAAGTAGCTCAAGGGAATTCATCAGTGTAGCTTATATAAAATTTAAAACATTCTGAATGTTTAAGATGTGCCAAATATATAATAGTACATCAGTAAATTGGATTAGTATGGAGGGGTTTAAATAATGTCATTCAATCTCATTAAATCATCTACAAAATAAATTTCATCAGAAGAATAGGCTAAAAAATAATAGGTTAAAAACAATTTCTTTTATGTTTCATGAACATTTGTGTTTTTTTTAATTTAATAAATCTTTATTGTTCAAATTATTACAATAGTTATTTTTCCCCCCTATAGCTCCCTTCCACCTGGTTCCCACCCCACTCTCTGCACTTTCCTCCCCCCTATTGTCCTCATCCATAGGTGTATGGTTTTTGTCTAGTCTCTTCCCCACACCCCCATATTGTCAGTCCACTCCCTTTCTATGCCCCTGATTCTATTATATTCACCAGTTTATTCTGTTCATCAGATTTTTTATTTACTTGATTTTTAGATTCACTTGTTGATAGACATGTATTTGATGTTTATAATTTTTATCTTTACCGTTTTCTTCTTCCTCTTTTTGAAATTTAATCTTTATTGTTCAGATTATTACAATTATTCCTCTTTTTTCCCACCATAGCTCCCCTCCACCCAGTTCCCATCCCACACTCTGTCCTTACCTCCCCCTCATTGTCCTAATTCATTGGTGTACAGTTTTTCTCCAGTCACTTCCGGGAGCCCCCTACCCTGTTTCCCCCTGAGAATTAATTTTTATTTTTACCTTTTTCTTCTTCTTCTTAAAGAGTACTTTTCAGCATTTCATATAATACTGGTTTGGTGTTGATGAACTCCTTTAGCTTTTTCTTATCTGTGAAGCTCTTTATCTGCCCTTCAGTTGTGAATGATAGCTTTGCTGGATAGAGTAATCTTGGTTGTAGGTTCTTGCTATTCATCACTTTGAATATTTCTTGCCGCTCCCATCTGGCCTGCATAGTTTCTGTTGAGGTGTCCCCTTGTAGGTAATGAACTGTTTTTCTCTTGCTGCTTTTAATATTCTCTCTTTGTCTTTTGCTCTTGGTATTTTAATTATGATGTGTCTTGGTATGGTCCTTTTTGGATTTCTTTTGTTTGGGATTCTCTGCGTTTCCTGGACTTGTAAGTCTATTTCTTTCACCACGTGGGGGAAGTTTTCAGTCTTTTTTTCTTCTAATAAGTTTTCAGTATCTTGGTCTCTCTTCTTCTTCTGGCACCCCCATAATTCTGATGTTAGTATGCTTGAGGTTGTCCCAGGAGCTCCATACACTATCTTCAAATTTCTGGATTCTTTTTTCTTTTCTGGTTGAGTGTTTTTTCTTTATTTGTATTTCAACACTTTGACTTGATTCTTGTGGTATTCTTGTCTGCCTTTAGGTCACTGTATAATATTTTTTATTTCAGTCAGTGTATGTATAATTTCTAGTTGTCCTTTTTGATATCCTTGAGGGTCTCGTTAAATTTACCAGCCTTTTCTGAGAAATTCTTGAAAAATCTTATAACTGTGGTTTTGAACTCTATATCAAGTCATTTGCTTTCCTCCATATCTTTCATTTGTGATCTGTTTTGTTTGACTCCGCATTTTCAATGCTTCCCTGAGTTGGTAGAGAAGCTTTGTGTGATAGGGGTCCCATAGGGCTGAGTGGCTGAGCCTTCCCAGTTACCTGAGGTGAACACTTATGGTACATTCCTTTGTGGATGTGTGCACAGCCTTGTTGTAGATAAGTCTTGATTGCTGTTAATATCACTGGGAGGAATTGACCTCCAGGCCAATTGGCTGTGAGGATTACCTGTTTCTACGCTGGGAGAACTTCTGTACTGAAGAAACCCTTAAGAGACAAGACTTGCAAAATTCCAAAAGCCTCTGTGTTCAGCTTGGATGGGGCGGAGTCTCAGGGCGGAGCAGACAGCCTTGGCTTCCCATCAGCCCTGCTCTATTAGGGCCCAGCGTCCTATTGTTCCTCTGTAATTGCTGCAAACACCTCTAAGAGAAAGCCACTCTCGAGTTTCGCTCACTGCCAGAGAGTCCTGTTTCTCCCTGAATGAGTCTGAGTTGCCAGAAACTTGCCGGTAACTGAATTCCAGTGCATTTTGGAGCTTCCAACTGCCTCCACACTCAGCCACCGTGGATTTAGCAGTCCATCCTATCTGCGTACACGCACCTTTGAACCTCTGCCTTCTGCAGCTCTCCTGAGTTTCAGTGTGCTTTCTCTTTTCCTGACATTCCAGATTCCTCCCAAATGGGTCTGGGTTCCCAGAGTATCCCGTATAACTGGAGTTCAGCAGTCAGGAGCTTCCATCTCCCACCTGATTGAGGAAACCATTCACGCACTCAGCCACCTATGCACTCAGCCGCCCGTCCTGTATATGCACATGCCTCTCTGTACCTCAGCCTTTTGCAGTTCCTCTGAGTTTTAATATGCTTTCCTTTTTCCTTCTAGTTGTAGAATTTTCACTCAGCCAGCTTTCCTGTGGTTCTGGATAGTGTCCATTTTGTCTTTTAGTTGTGCGAGACAACAATTTAGGTGTTTACCTATGCCGCCATTTTGGTTTCTCCAAAAAGATTTCTATTTTATAAAAATTTATTATGCATATTTTAAAATTAGGGAAAATATACATCAAGTTTTGATTATACTCTTGAGTATTGGTACAATAAGTGCTTTTATTCCCAGTTTTGCATATCTATATTTAAGATTTTTTATTATTTGAGAAAAAATGGTGGCAGAATAGACAAATATATCCTGAGCCTTTTCCCAGAGCAGTTAGGAAGAACAGCTGAGCATTGCATGGGGAGTGTTTGCTAGAGAGAGAGAACTATATAACCAGACAGCCAGAAGAGGACCATTGGGAGACAAAGAAACAGCCTACATATAAAAGAAAAACAGGCATCGCCAGAAAAGAAAGTAAAGGAAATGGAGCCAAGCAACCTGCGAGAGAAAGAATTCAGAGAAATGCTCATAAGGTGGCTGAAAAGAATGGAAGACAAATTCAACAACATGTGTAAGAACCAAGAGGAAATGAAGAACCAAGAAGAAATGAAAAATGACATCGCTGCTGTAACGAACTCATTAAAAACATGAAGAGTAGACTAAAAGAAGCAGAGGATAGAATCAGTGAGCTAGAAGACAAGGAAAAATACCCAAGAGCAGCTTCTAGAAAAAAAAAATTTAAAAACAGTAGGAGAGCCTAAGCGAACTTTGGGACAATACGAAATAAAACAACATCCGCATAATAGGGCTTCCAGAAAGAGAGGAAAGTGAGGAAGGAATAGAAAGTCTGTTTGAAGAAATAATGACAGAAAACTTCCCTGATAATGGAGAAGAAAAAACCCATACAAATTTAAGAAGCTCACAGAGTCCCAAGCAAAATGAACCCCAAAAGTCCTATGCCAAGGCACATTATAATTGAATTGGCAAACACCAGTGACAAAGTAAGAATCTTAAAAGTGGCCAGAGAGAGACAGAAAGTTACCTACAAAGGAACCCCCATCAGACTAGTGACTGATTTCTTACAGAAACTCATTAGGCAAGAAGAGAATGGGATGAAATATATAAAGTCATGCAAAGGAAGAGTCTGAATCCAAAACACTGTACCCAGCAAGGCTATCAATCAAAATTGAAGGTGAAATCAGGAGCTTCACAGACAAAAAAGGACTAAGGGAATTTATTACCACCAAACCAGCAATGCAAGAAATGTTAAAGGGTTGGCTATAAAAATAAAAAGAGAGAAAGAAATAGGAAGCAAAGAAGGAACACAGGGGTAAAGAATAAAATTGGTGAGATATAAGCATCTTTCAATAATAACTTTGAGGAATTTAATCCATTTACATTTAATCAAAAGACATAGGGTAATGGATTGGATAAGAAAACACGACCCATATATCTGCTGTCCACGACAAACCCACCTCACAATAAAAGACACACACAGACTGAGGGTGAAGGGATGGAAAATAGTTTTCAGGCAAATGAAAATGTAACAAAAGCTGAAATAGTAATACTTAACATCTGACAAATTAGATCTCAAAGTGAAGGACATAACAAGATAAGGGAGGCCTCTTAATTCTAAAGGGAGCAATCCTTCAAGAAGAAGTAACTGTGGTAAACATATATGCACCCAATACAACAGCACTCAAATACATAAAAAATCTTCTAGAGGATACCAAGGGAGAGATCAACAGCAATGCAATCATAGTAGGAGACTTTAATACCCCATTATCATCTTGGGACAAATCCTCTAAACAAAAAATCAGCAAAGAAACATCAATCCTAAACAACTCACTAGACCAGATAGAATTAATTGACATCTTCAGAACACTTCACCCCAAAGCCACAGAATATACATTCTTCTTAAGTGCACATGGTACATTTTCAAAGTTAGACCATATGTTGGGTCATGGGCAAAGTCTCTTCAAGAAAATAGAAATCGTATCAAGCATTTTCTCAGACCACAGTGACATAAAACTGGAAATCAACTACAATAAAAACAATACAAAGAAATCAAACACTTGGAGACTAAACAGCATGCTATTAAACAATGACTGGGTTACCAGAGAGATCAAGGAAGAAATAAAAAAACATCATGGTAAAAAATGACAATGAAAAGACAATCCAAAATATATAGGACACAGCAAAAGCAATCTTGAGAGGGAAGTTCATAGCTCTACAAGCCTACTGCAAACAACCAAGAAACAATGGTAATAAATTACCTACCCTACAACTCAAAAGAGTTAGAAAGAGAGCAACAAGAAAAGCCAGTGTAAGCAGATGGAAGGAAATAAAGATCAGAGCAGAGAAAAACAGACCAAAGAAATAATACAAGAGATCAACGAAGCCAAGAGCTGGTTCTTTGAAAGGATAAACAAGATTGATGAACCTCTTGGTGAGCCAGGCTCACCAAGAAGCAAAGAGAGAGGATAAAATAAAATCAGAAATGAAAGAGGTGAAATTACAGCAGACCCGACTGAAATAAAAAAGGATTGTTAAAAAATACTATGACCAACTCGATTCCAACAAACTGGACAACCTGGAGGAAATGGACATATCCTAGAAAAATGTAACCTTCCAAAATTCAATCAGGAAGAATATAAACATCTCAGTAGGCCAATAACTATGAAAGAATTTGAAGCAGTCATCAAAAAGCTTCCAGCAAACGAAGTCCCGGGGCCAGATGGCCACAAAGGAGTTTGGCCAAACATTCAAGGAAGAACTAAAACCTATCCTCCTCAGACTATTACAATTTGATGAGGAAGACACACTTCCAAGCTCCTTCTATAAAGCCAGCTTCACCTTAATGCCAAAACCAGATAAAGACAACACAGTGAAAGAGAATTACAGGCCAGTATCCCTCATGAACATAGATGCCAAAATCTTAAACAAAATTCTAGCAAATCGGATCCAGCAGTACATCAAAAAGATCGTACACCGTGATCAAATAGGATTTATCCCAGAAATGCAAGGATGGTACAATATCTGCAAATCAATAAGTGTGATACATCACATAAACAAATTGAGAGATAAAAAATCACATAGTCTTATCAATTGATGCAGAAAAAGCATTTGACAAAATCCAATACCCTTTCTTGATAAAAACTCTCAACAAGGTGGGAATAGAAGGTTCATACCTCAACATCATAAAAGCCATATATGATAAACCCATAGCTAACATCATACTCAATGGGCAAAAACTAAAACCATTTCCCCTTAGAACAGGAACAAGACAAGGATGCCCACTCTCACCACTCCAGTTTGACATATTACTGGAAGTATTAGCCATTGCAATTAGACAAGAAGAAGAAATAAAAGGCATCCAAATTGGAAAAGAAGATGTAAAGCTGTCCTTATTTGCAGATGACATGATACTGTATATAAAAATTCCAAAAGAGGAATCCAAGATGGCAGCATAGGTAAATACCTACACTGCTGCCTCGCACAACAATTTCAAAACTACAACTAAAAGACAGAATGGACAGCATCCAGAACCACAGGAAAGCTGGCTGAATTGAAATTCTTCAACTAGACGGAAAGAGGGTCTTATGGAGACCCAAAGTAGCTGGGGAAAAAAAAAAAACCTGAGGTACGGATTCGCGCGCATGGAGAGAGCGGGTGCCAGAGTACCTGGCTGGCTTTCTCAGGCGGGAGGAAGTCAGAGACTTCCAACTGCACTGAACCCCTTATCTTGCGGCACTGAACCCCAGGTCCAGCCGAAACTCATACGTGGGGGGGGGGGTTGGACTGTGAAAAGGGAGAAGTGCACAGAAATATAGGGAGCTGCAAAAGGGCAGAAGTCTGCAGGCCGCACACAGCACTGTGTTCAAAAGACCAACTGCTGATTTTGCTGCTGGCTTTCATGTCTGAGCAGGAAACAGAGCCTCCCAACTGAGCCACTTCTAATTCCACTAAACCCTCGTTTTGGGCGAGACCCTGGGGACCCAGCCTCATGGTTTCAGAGAGCAGGGGAACCAGAAAGGCAGCAGTTTAGAGGCAATGCTTGCACACACAGGGACCGCTCCAGCGATTAACCAGAGACACATGAGACCCAGGGGCCGTGTAGGGCGGGGCCAACTGGAAGGTGCAGTTTGTTAAGCCCTGAGACTCCACCATCCCAAGCTCAACAGAGAGGCTTTTGCCATTTTGCAAGTTGTATCATAAGGCTGAATCCAATACAGAAGTTCTCCCGGCATAGTGAAAATGTCGAGACAAAGGAAGAGATCACAAACAAAACAAATGGAGGAAAACAAACGACTGGATATAGAGTGCAAAACAACGGTTATAAGATTTTTCAAGAATATCCTAGAAAAGATGGATAAATTTAGCAAGGCTCAACAGGAGATGAAAAAGGACCAACTAGAAATTAAATATACACTGACTGAAATAAAAAACATACAGAGCCCTAACAGCAGACTAGAGGAATGCAAGAATTAAGTAAAAAAATTGAAATATAAAGAATCAGTTAACACTCAACTGGAAAAGCAAGAAGAAAAAAGAATCCAAAAGGTTGAAGATAATGTAAGAAGCCTCTGGGACAGCTTTAAGCATACCAACATCAGAACTGTAGGGGTGCCAGAAGAAGAGAGAGCAAGATACTGAAAACCTATTTAAAGAAATAATGACTGAAAACTTCCCACATCTGGTGAAAGAAATAGACTTACAAGTTCAGGAAGCACACAGAACCCCATATAAAAGGAATCCAAAGAGGACTACACCAAGACACGCCATAATTAAAATACCAAGAGCAAAAGACAAAGAGAGAATATTAAAAGCAGCAAGAGCAAAACAGTTAATTGCCTACAAGGGAGCACCCATATGATTGTCAGCTGATTTCTCAACAGAAACTATGCAGGCCAGATGGGAGTTGCAAGAAATATTCAAAGTGATGAATATTCTATCCAGCAAAAGCTATCATTCTGAATTGAAGGGCAGATAAAGAGCTTCACAGATAAGAAAAAGCTAAAGGAGTTCATCAACTCCAAACCAGTATTATATGAAATGCTGAAAGGTACTCTTTTAAAAGAGGAAGAAGAAAAAGGGAAAAGCCAAAAAATTATGAACAACAAATACATATCTATCAACAAGTGAATCTAAAAATTAAGTGAATTAAAAATTGGATGAACAGAATAAACTGGTGAATATAATGGAATCAGGAGCACAGGAAGGAAGTGGACTGATAATTTTCAGGGGGAAAGAGGTGAGAGGGGTGCAGGGAGAAAGTGGACAAAAATCATTTAAATATGTTAAAAACAGAACACAAAAACAGCCTTGTAGTGGCACAAGAACAGACATATAGATCAATGGAGTAGAATTGAGAATCCAGATATCGACCCAAACCACCATGCTCAATATCTGACAAAGGCAGCATGAATATACAATGGAGTTAAGATAGTCTCCTCAGTAAATGGTGTTGGGAAAATTGAACTTATACATGCAAAAAAATGAAACTAGATCACCAACTTACACCATATACAAAAATAGACTCCAAATGGATAGAGGACTTAAACATAAGACGGGAAACCATAAAAATAGTAGAGAAATCCACAGACAGCAAAATCTAAGACATATGCTGAAGGAACTTCTTCACTGATAACTGCTCCTAAAGGAATGGAAGCTGAAGAGAAAATAAACAAATGGGACTACATCAAAATAAAAAGCTTTTGCAGAGCAAAACAAACCACCAACAAAAATAACAAGAAAGTCCACTGTATGGGAGAACATATTTGCAAATGTTATCACTGATAAAGGTTTAATCTCCAACATCTACAGGCAACTTATACATCTTAATCAAAGGAAGATAAATGATTCAATAAAAAGATGGGCAATGGACCTAAATAGAATCTTTTTGAAAGACGACAGAAGGAAGGTCAAGAGACCTATGAAAACATGCTCAAAGTCACTAATTATTCAAGAGATGCAAATCAAAATGACAGTGTGATACCATCTTACACCTGTCAGAATGGCAATCATCAACAAATGACGTGTCGGTGAGGATGTGGAGAAAAAGGAACCCTTGTGCCCTCCTGGTGGGAATGCATGCTGATGCAGCCCTGTGGAGAAATGTATGGAGTTCCTTCAAAAAACTAAAAATCAACTTCCATTTGATCCAGTAATCCACTAATAGAAATACAGTGGTACCTCGAGATACGAGTTTAATTCGTTCCATAACCTTGAGGCGTGGGAAACTATGAGACACTCGAGTCGCGGTAAACTGGTGGGTTGTGTGCAGCTGGCCGATGACTCCTATCTCAAATGTTGCTTGTATTTCAAAGCAAAAATCGCTCGCTCGATGGCTCATATCTCAAAAATCTCGTATGTTAGGACACTCGTATCTTGAGGTACCGCTGTATATCCTAAGAAACTAGAAACACCGATCAGAAAAGATATATGCACCCCTGTTCATAGCAGCACAATTCACCATAGCTAAGATTTGGAAAAAGACTAAATGCCCATCAGCAGATGAGTGAGTTAGAAAACTATGGTACATCTACACAGTGGAATACTACGCTGCTATAAAAAATAAGGAATTCTTACCATTTACAGCAGCAAGGATGGACCTGGAGAGCATTATGTTAAGTGAAATAAGCCAGGCAATGCAAGAAAAATACCACATGATCTCACTCATTTATGAAAAATAAAGAACATTATAACCTGATGAATAAAAAGATATATACAGAAGCAGTAAAGCACCAGACTGTCAAATTACAGCGGGAAGGCTGCAGAGTGTTGGGGAGGCAGTGAAAATAGATCAACCAAATATTTGTATGCATGCATATAAGCACAACAATGGACACAACACACTGGATGCTGGTATGAGGGCATGGGACAGGCAGTAAGGGAGGCTGGGGGAAGATCAATGGGAGGGGGGATATATTATGTACTAATATATGTAATACTTTAAGCAAAAAAATATTTAAATTTTTTTTATCATTTGATACGGTTTTATAATACAGAAGACACAAGTCTTTAAAGCAAAAATTATAAAGACTACTTATTGAAATGTTTTATTTAAACTAAATCATCAATAATCGTGATGGTAAAGGACGAGTGTTTGTAAGTTTAGTCATCATATCTCTACTTTTGATCGTTGTTACTCTGAACAGTAATATTCCCAAATGAAAGTCTCACAACCTTATTTTAAATAACTTATATTTTCAGGTGATATAATTAAATGTTTGAGAAGTAATTTTTGTAAGGTTGGTTATCTAATATGTGATGGGGAGCCAAAATTTCATTCTGGCTCTGTCTGACTAATGCTCCCACTCACTTGGGTTGCCATTCCCTATCTCACTGTTTAGTGAACTCCTAGAGTTCCTTCATTTTATGATACTGAATATTGAGAGGTATCAGATACCCCAAATATAACCAGGGGCCCAGCAAAATCTTAAAATATTATATAGGTCATTGCTTTTGAGTTTGGAAGGGAAATTACAAATAATGGAAGTTCATAGTCTTGAAAAATATGGGGAAATGATTTATTTAAGTATTATAAAGGAGTTTAATTCTGAAAAAGATACAGAAAATATATTCTCATTGATGAAGGTATTTATGTGTGTGTTTTTTGGTTTTTTTCAATTAAAGGAGGAAACGAATAAAGATTACAGCTTCCCAGCTGGCCTTGAAGACCATGTTTTGGAGGAGAATATCTCACCTAACACAAGTATCTCAGCATTGGTCCCCAGTGAACTTACCCAGAGTAACACGAGCCTTGGCAGTAGCAGCAGCAGTGGAGATATAGGAAAATCCCATTACCCAGCAGGTATTTGGAAGGACTGTCCTGTCTTCTAATATATGTCCTACCCTTTCCCTTCTACCATTATATATAAAAAAGCCTCGGTTAATGAGATGATATCAACAAACAGAGTTTGAATATAGCCACACCATACTGTCACTGTTATTTTATATGGTCTACAAATACTACAGTTAATGATTTTAGTTGTGTATATTTGTAAATTATATCATTTGTTCTTAAACTTCAGTGTGTATCAGAATCACCTAGATGGGGAATATATGATTATTCATTATACGATTCTTTCAACTTCTCAGGACATTTGAATTTTTTCATAATAGAAATCTGGATAAAATAGAATTATAATTTTAAAAAATAACAATACTAAGATATTGTTATTATATTATGCAGACTCAAATTTCAGTGTTACAGCAGAGGGACTCTCAAACTCTGGTATTCAAGCAGAAAGCTGTTTAAAAATACACAGGCCCTATCCCAGAGACTCAGTTCAAAATTTTAGCCTAGAGTTTGAACATAGGTATATATTTTTAAGCAAATTCCCCAAGTGATTCTGATAGGGATATATAATACACCTTTTTATATTAAGCCATTTGAAAATAAATAGCAAGTGTCATATACTTCCCCATAAATGCTTAAGTATGCATTTCCTAAGAGTAAGGACATTCTCTTACATAATGTGATATGATGGTTACTTCTTTCTAGGAGAACTTCTACTTCCTAGAGGCATAAAAGGGCAGGACTTTGAAAAATCAGATCATGGTTCTTCTCAAAACACCAGCATGTCTAGCATCTTTCAGAATTGTGCAATGGAGGTAAAAGTTCTATTTCTGCTCATGATAAAGTGGCTGTGACCATATTTTTATTTTAAAGTGACATTTAACAGAATCCCTTGTCAACAGAATAATAAAATCATTTTGTTGAATTGTTTGAAATCTTTATAAGCAAGGCAATAAAACTGGTAGATTTACCTGTAAAATAATTGAACTCCTAGTTCCAAATTTGATCAACAAAAGAAATAAAATTCTGTTTATTAAGGTAGAATTGTCTTATGAAGTTGTTACTGTGGCGCTTTTCAGTGTCTGCATGTTTCTGCTTTTAGGTTTTGATGTCAAGTTGTTCACAGTGCAGAGCTTGTGGAGCCTTAGTGTATGACGAAGAAATTATGGCTGGATGGACAGCAGATGACTCAAATTTGAATACAACTTGCCCATTCTGTAAAAGCAACTTCTTGCCTCTTCTCAATATAGAGTTTAAAGACTTCAGAGGCTCTGCAAGGTTAGTATTGTAAAAATTCCCTTTAGAGGTAAATGCCCCTCAACCATATAACGCCTGGGGAAAGAGTGAAATATTCATGGTATGTTCCAAGTGTTTTCTCTCCATCACTTTCTATATTTGAATAGAAAATAATAGTAATATAGGAGATTACTTTTCCATTTTATTTAACATATAACTAGCAGTTAATTCTTACAGCTAAACTTTATAGATAATAGAACTCTTCTTAACTGGTAGTCCTCTATACAGTGAAATGACCAAATTCTGAACAATGAGAAGGAGTCTAGCTGATCTATAATGAGCCATTAAGTAATTGAGAGTTTGGTAATTATGCTGACCTAAGTAATTATACTTATTATTCTATTTATATTATGCAGCACTTCATATTGTCTACTGTTAACTGCTTTTAAAAAATATCCAATTGTAGCCGAAACCAATTTGGCTCAGTGGATAGAGCGTCGGCCTGCGGACTGAAGGATCCCAGGTTCGATTCTGGTCAAGGCCATGTATCTTGGTTGTGGGGTGCGGGAGGCAGCTGATCGATGTTTCTCTCTCATCAATGTTTCTGGCTCTCTATTCCTCTCCCTTCCTCTCTGTGAAAAATCAATAAAATATATATTTTAAAAATATATTCAATTGTATAGATGTTTCCTCTTTATTTTTCCTTTGGCTTCAGGTGTGGAGCTGAGTGAAATCATACTCTAATTCCTGATATAATATCAGTGGTTGTATAAGGGCCTCTTTTATTATCTCCCTCCCCCTGCCAATTTCCATTCCCATTGCTTTATCCAACAAAGACATTGTTTTATCTGTGGTATATCCTTGAATATATATATCTTTATAAAATACGTTATTTTGTAGGATTATGTATTTTTAACTTACATAATTAGAATAATGCTGAAAGTCTCTATTTTTATAATCATTCAGTTTAAAATCTGAGTTGCTATATGTAAACCTAGTTGATTTCTTTTCTCCTGTTGGAAGTTAATCCCTCATTTTATTTTCTGTTATCCTTGTGTTGGATATTTTAGTTGCTTCTAGTTCTTTGTTGCTATAAATATCATTGCAGTGACACAGTACAATATACAGTACATTTCTACTTATGGACTTGTGAAGTAGTTTCTCCCAGAATAAGTCTTAGGAATGAGACCATTGGGTCATTTCAGACAGAACTTCAATAAACACTGAAAGATTGTTTCCCAGGTGGTGACACTCCCAGTACTAGTTTCTAAGAATTTTCATTTCTACACCTCCTTACCAGCATTTGGTATTAATGCTGATTTTTTCTGATTTTTATATTCTAATGAGTATTAGTGGTGTATCATTTTTGTTTGAATTTCTTTGAATACTAGAGATTTTGAATTCTTCTTATTATATTTGTTATTCCAGGACTTTCTATGAATTGTCTGTATCGTTGCCCTTTTTTATATTAAGCTTTCTTTTTCTTATTGATTTCTACCTTGAATATTCTTGAAATTAATTTATGGAAAAGAAATAATTAATTTTGCTGTTCTCACCCATTAATTTTAAATGTTATGATTTGTGCTTTTCAAGTCTTGTTTTAAAAGTTCTTTCCCATCTGCAGGACATGAAAATTTTCTCCTGAAACGTTTTTCTGATATTTAGGTCTTTGATATCACATATACTTCAAATTTCCATGTAAACACTGTTCTCTTCTTTTTGTCAAGATCATACTATTTTTATTATTATTTGTGTTGTGTCTATAAGTTCCCCGATGTAGAATTATTTTTTGCTTATAGTTAGACTTATTTTTAAAATTATAAAATTTTAGATTAACTAAGTTCCTTAAAATTATTTCATCTAGAGTTTTTATTGGATTTGCATTAGATTTATGGATTAACCTAGGAAAAATAGACATTTTCAATACTCTCATGTGAGCCTGGTATGTAGCTTCTTTTTTAAAAGATATTTTTTATTTACTTTTATTCTCCATAAACCTTGTACTTTTTTGTTGAGTAACTGTTTCTTAAGCTATTGAGGTATCTTATTTTATATTTTCTAATTGAAAAGGAACATTAATTGATTTTTCTTTCCAATATGTCATTATGGAAAATTTCTAACTTACAGTTGTTCAAAGAATTTTTTTTCAGTGACACCCAAATATCCACCCCTATATTCTACAATTAACATTTTACTGTACTTGTTTTATTACCTATTTATCCCTCCAACCAAAACTAAAATGTAGACATTTATATACTTCTCCTCCAAAGACTTCAGCAGGCATATAATTACTGGATTTCAGTATTTTTTCTTTTGACAAAAAGTTAGTATACAAATGTACAAATTGTGAATGTATATATTTGCTTAAAATCAAAAGTTTATCAAGATATAGAACATTACTATTACTCAGAAAATTCTCTTAATGTCCCTTGCAAGCCCAGCCCTCACACTGTTCCCTCCTCTCCCTCCTCCCTCGCCCACTCCGCCACCAAGAAAGAGAAGGAGAGAGATATAAGGAAAATAAAAAAAAATGAATTAATAGAGGGGAGAGGAAAGGACTAGAGACAAAATGGAGATTTTATAAGGGGTAAAAAGAGGTATTATAAACAATTACAGGTGGATACATGTTAAAATACTGCTGTTGCTTCTCTTTTTAAACTCAAAATTAACATTTTGCTTTTTATCGTCCTTCATAGTGTTAATGATTTTCAAAAACTGAAGGAATCATATATTGAATTATAATGACCTCTAGATCTTTCAATTGAATAGTTTAGGACAGGAGGGAAAGAATGAAAACAGGAGTGTGTGAGTTTTAAATAGGCAGTATTTCTGTGGGTTACATAATTCATTAATTACTGCTTTACCATAAAGTGATTCTAAATATGAAATTTAGAGGACTTTATGAAGATTTTTTTATTTGGACTTCTCCATATTTTTTAGCTTTTTCCTGAAACCAAGTACCTCTGGTGACAGTTTACAAAGTGGCAGCATTCCATTGGCAAGTGAACCTTTGGAGCCCAAACCTGTATCCAGTTCAGCAGAACCTGACTTGATCAATTTGATGGATTTCCAGAAACATAACCAGACCATAACTGAAGAAACAAGCGCTGCAGTTGAATCAAGGTACCATATGGTATAGAGAACTCCTCACAATAAATTAGACATCCTTGCAAATTTTCTATCTTTAAAGATAACCTGACTCCTATAGGCATAATTCTGGCATTTAAATTGTATGCTAGGCATAAACACTGAAAATAAAAAAGCAAGTTTTGGTCTCTATCGTTAGGTGGATCATAGCCTGGTAGAGATTAAATACTTTGTCATTCTACATGACTTATTTGCATGGAGCTCAGTTCTTCTAGGTGATTTTGTTTAATAAAGATGAAATAATGTTTGAATAGAGCAACTGAATGGGCACTTAATCTTTTTTAAATGAAACCTGTTGTCTACCATATGTCCTTTTCCCAACCTTCACCAGCATCATTTACTCTATCCTAAGAATGCCTGAAGAAAATTTTATTTAAAAAAACATATTTTTTTAAAAATTTATTTTAGGCCCTTACCTGGTTTGACTCAGTGGATAGAGCATCAGCCTGTGAACTGAGGGGTCCCAGGTTCGATTCTGGTCAAGGGCACAGGCCTGGGTTGTGGGCTTGATCCTCATTGGGGATTTGCAGGAAGCAGCCAATCAATGATTCTCTCTCATCATTGATGTTTCTCTCTCTCTCTCTCCGTAACTCTCTAAAATCAATAAAGATATTTTTTAAAAAAATAAAAATGTTTTTAAAATATTGATTTTAGGGAGAGAGAAATATTGATGGCCGCCTCCTGCACATCCCTTACTGGGGATAGAACCCACAACCCCGGACATATATCCTGACTGGGAATTGAACTGATGACCTTTTAGGGTATGAGCCGATGCTCAACCTACCAAGCCACACTGGCCAGGGTGAAAATTTTATTCTTATCAGTTAGTACTGACTCCTCTTAGATATATTCAATAGACTAAAATTCACTGTAGAAAATATTCTAGCTCTACAGATTTAGATTGTTTTACAGAACCAGTTTTCATTTTTTTTTAAAGTGATGAAATAAAGAATGCCAGCGGAGATGTTCAAACTATGGAAATTTCATCTGTACCTACTAGTTTATCAAAGCGGAATGTATCTTTGACTCGAAGTCACAGTGTTGGAGGTCCACTGCAAAATATTGACTTTTCCCAGCGACCATTTCATGGCATTTCAACAGTTAGTCTTCCAAACAGTCTACAGGAAGTTGTGGTATGTAACAACATTATAATTATACTGTGTATTCTTATAGTATGTATTAGTATAATACATAATTCTGTAGAAGATTTAAATGGCATAAAAAGTGATAAGAATTTTTCATAAACAGAACATTTTAAAATTTGAAATATGTACAAAAATAAACGGAAGCGTAAATAAATGAGTCCCTTTGAGTCATCAAGATTCAGTAATTTTTTAAACTTACAGCCATTCTTCTTTTATATATACCTTATTTACTTCACTACAAATTATTTTGAAGGAAATTTCAAACATATATTCCATTTGTAAATATTTCAGTATGTATCAAACTAAAAATAATAAATAACATCAAGTTATTCAGTTTTTGTTCAAATTTCATAATATAAATATCTGTGTTTTCTGATGGTCTCAGGCTCTACAGCAGCGGTTTTCAACTTGTGGGTCGCGACCCACAGGTTGAAAACTGCTAGCAAGGTCACCTAAGACCATCGGAAAACAGATATTTACATTATGATTCATTAACAGTAGCAAAATTACAGTTATGAAGTAGCAACGAAAATAATTTTAAGATTGGGGGTCACCACAACATGAGGAACTGTATTAAAAGGTCACAGCATTAAAAAAGGTTGAGAACCACTGTTTTAGAGGGAGATGATATTTAGATACCTCAGACTAGGTTTTTGTTTTTTTCATTCATTATTTTATTTATAAAATTGTTTTTTGTTGCAACCAAATGTAAAAATGATTTAGATATAATTTTAAAAGGAGTCAAAGGGGCCTGGCTGGTTTGGTTCAGTGGATAGAGTGTCAGCCTGCCAACTGAGGGGTCCCAGGTTCGATTCCGGTCAAGGGCATGTACCTTGGTTGCAGGCATATCCCCAGTGGGGCGTGTGCAGGAGGCAGCTGAACGATGTTTCTCTCTCATCGATGTTTCTAACTCTCTATCCTTCTCCCTTCCTATCTGTAAAAAATCAATAAAATATGTTTAAAAAATAAAAGTAAAACAAAATAGGTCCTGTTATATGGGTTATTAATTTGATCTTATCTAACTGAAAGATAATTATGATTAAGTATTTTTTGTTAGGTTTTTAATAGGATGTTCTACTCCATGTATCAATGGCCAGGAAATAACTGATTTTGAAGGGATAGGAAAGCATATTCTCATTGAGAAATACTTTTTTATTTTATTTTTTAAGTTTATTTCAGAGAGAGGAAGGGAGAGGTAGAGAGAGAGAGCAACTGATTGGCTGCCTCTGCAAGCCCCACACTAGGAATCAAGCCTACAACCCAGTCATGTGCCCTGATTGGGAATCGAACTGTGACCACGCTGGCAGGCCAGAGAAGTACTTTTAAACATACCAAATTAAATAGATAATATTCACTTTTTTGTATTTTTTTTTTTTTAAGGATCCTTTAGGGAAAAGACCCAATCCTCCCCCTCTTTCTGTGCCCTACTTGAGTCCTCTAGTGCTTCGTAAAGAACTTGAATCTTTGCTAGAAAATGAAGGCGATCATGTCATCCACACATCCTCTTTCATCAATCAACATCCGATTATTTTCTGGAACCTTGTATGGTATTTCAGACGTTTGGACCTTCCTAGTAACTTGCCAGGACTTATTCTCACATCTGAACATTGTAATGGAGGTATACAGGTAGATTGTCAACTTCTATACTTACATTACATTGGTGTTGGTTAGGATGAGGCTTAAAGTAACGAAGTATGCAATAGTGGCTTAACAAGATATAGATTATTTCTCTCATTCACAAATATGGATAGTTGGTCTAGGGATGTTATTGTTGGCGACCTTTTGCTCAGCTGTATATGACTGCCATTTCCAAGTTCTACACCAGGGTGGCTGACTCTTCTTCTAAGCTCTATCACATTCACATTCCAGTTAACAGGAAGGATAGAAAAGAGTATGTCTTTCTTCTTTAGGGACAGTTCCTGCAGATGTACATATTTCCATATGTAGTCATTTGTCTTGATCTTAGTTATATGGTCATTTCTAGTTGCAAGGAGACTAGAAAGGTAGCTTTTGTTTTGAACTATCATATCCCCAGATGAAATTTTCAGAGCAACCTTGTTTTTAAAAGACTCATATTCTGTACGGCTGAAATGAATACAAACTACAATTGAAAGAAGAATAAAGACCCATATTATCTATATTTTTCAGATGATATAATTAAGTTAAATTATTTTTGTAAGGTCACATAGCTAATATGTAATGGGGAGTCAAGATCCTACTCTGACTGTGTCTAGCTCCAAAGCCTCCTACTTAATTGTTCGTTCTGTGAATCCCAATCCCACTGGAGACAGTGAGCTCCTAGAGTTCCTTCATTTTGACACTGAATATTGAGAGGCACCCACACCCAAACATACACCAGGGGCGCAACACAATCTTAAAGTAGTACACTCTATTTTGACTCATTTATTTTAAGTAGTAGTCAGTACAACAAGATAGTAGGAACTATTGCACTTACTCTTGCCTTAAAATTTGTTGTAATGGCAGTTAATCTTTCATGTAGCCACTGTGCTAGTTACCATGTGGTAACCAGCAGAGTGTATCCTTGAAATTTAGAATGAGAAACCTGTACTTCAGAAAATAAGAACATAAATCTTCAGATTTAAATAAAAATTGTTGCACAAAATTTTAGGTTCAGAGTTTTGAAAAGAACTCATCTGTTTTATATAATCAAGTTTTGCTAGATCCCCTGGTAGTTATTATGGTAGGGGCACTAATGCTTTCTATTGATCTTTTTTAGCTTCCTCTGTCATCTCTGTCCCAGGATAGCAAACTTGTGTACATTCAGCTATTATGGGATAATATCAACCTTCATCAGGAACCACAAGAGCCTCTGTATGTCTCATGGAGGAATTTTAGTAAGTAAAATAGAATTAAAGACATAAAAAACTTAAATTGTAGAGTACTTTTTAGCAATAAAGAAGAATGAACTACAGGGAGTTGGGGGGACTAGAATTAGTGTGAAGAGAGAAACAAGTCCTTTTGCATTATTTTGACATTTTTTATTTTTATTATCTCTTCAAGATTCTATTTTGGTTTAAATTGTGCTATTGTACTGACCCATTTAACTATGAGTTGAAGAGTATTATTTTGTGATTTTTCTGTCAATACCAATTTGGTTAGATATTTGGAGACTAAATTCTATATAGTGGAAGAGTAATCTGGATGTGTTGGAATAGTATAATTTCATTTATATGGATATTAGTCTCAAAAATTCTAGCTTATTTTTAGTCTTTTAATTTAGAATGTATTTTTACAGAAAGTTTTGTTGTTGTTAATCCTCACCCAAGGAAACTTTTCAATTGATTATTAGAGACAGTGGAAGGGAGGAGGAGCAAAAGAGAGAGAGAAACATCGAGGTGAGAGGGACACATCGATTGGTTGCCTCCACCAGGCCTGGGGATAAGTCTGCAGCCAAGGTCTATGCCCTTGACTGGAATCAAACCTGGGATCTTTTAGTCTGAGGTCCAATACTCTATCCACTGAGCTAAACTAGCTAGGGCTATAAGGGGTTAAAGGGTTATCATACAGTTCAGAAACTCTGTGAGTAAATAAGAAACTACAATCAATCAACAGATAAGTGAGCAAGTGCTATCAACAGGCAGATAATGGAAGAAACATTAAATGGCTTATATAAACTATGTTAGTTTGCTAGGGTGACCTTAACAGAATATCACAGTCTGGGCAAGTAATTAAAAATATCCTCTAATTTTTGGTAGAATGAAATTTAGAGCTCTCAAGAATGGACTTATTTATTGACTTAATTGATGCTTTATATAAAGAATTGGCATATAAATAAAATTAAAAGACATATAAGAATTATTTGATCAATGGACACAGACAACAGGGGGGTGAGGGCATGAGGGGGAGATAAGGGGCTAATGGGGGAATAAGGACACATATGTAACACCATAATTAATAAAGAAATTTATTTTAAAGCCCTAAAAAAAAAGGAATTAATAAATGATAACTTCCAGGAATGGCAATATGAGGAGCTCTGCCATCCACTTCTTAGCAAAGCAACCATAATTGGTGAAAATTATTAAAGGGACAAAAAGTCTCAGGCTATAGAACAAACATTCATTCACAAAAATATACTAAGCCCTAACTGGTTTGGCTCAGTGGATAGAGCCTTGACCTGCGGACTGAAGGGTCCCAGGTTCGATTCCAATCAAGGGTATATATCTTGGTTGTGGGAACATCCCCGGTGGGGAGTGTGCAGGAGGCAGCTGATCCATGTTTCTCTCATTGATGTTTCTAACTCTCCCTCTTCCTTATTCTCTGTAAAAAACTCAATAAAATATATTTTAAAAAAAGAAAATATACTAAATTTCAGTAAAATTAATGTGCTTCTGTGGCACTTGAGTTAGAACTTGCTGCTTCGTTCCAGCTCCCCATCAGGGCTTCAGCCAGCCACTCTCATTCTCTCAGCTCTGTTATGACAAAGGGGAAACTCCTCCATCCAGCTTCTGTTCATTGGGCAGCCATTCTACCCCGTTTTTGGCAAGGCAAGAGTGCTGGGGTCCCAGTTGTTCATACTGCATCTTGCTTATAGGGCAGAAGTTTTATGCCAAGAAAGGCAAGCTGAAAAGACAGAGACTATGGCTCCAACCCAACACCCTGTCCACAAAGCAGGAGTGTCATTCTAAGAGAAGGGACACTGTTCTGAGCCCAGCTTCAGAGCAGTGGCTCAGAGATTTGTCCAGGATCATAAGAACAGAAAGCTCTGAAATTCTCTCAAAAGGTAATAGTAGCCAGTTTGGCTCAGTAGATAGAGTGTCAGCCTGTGAACTGAAGGGTCCTGAGTTCGATTCCAGTCAAGGTCACATGCCTGGGTTGCAGGCTTGGTCCCCAGTGGGGGGCATGCAGACGGTGGCCAATAAATGATTCCCTCTCATTGATGTTTCTCTCTCTCTCCCCCTCTCCCTTCTTCTCTGAAATCAATTAAAATTTTTTTTAAAAAAGGAAATTGTATTTGGAACAGTGGAGATTTAGATGAAAGGGGTAGTATCATGCTGATACAAAAACCAAAGACATCCATAAGAAAACTAAAATTATATCACTTATTAATATGGACATAAAAATTCTCAACAAAATAACAAACCAGATCTAACAATACAGAAAAAGGACTGTACAGCCTTGACCAAACCAGATCTAACAATATAGAAAAAGGACTGTACAGCCTTGACCAAATGCAGTTTATCCCAGGCATGTTGGTTTAACATTTGAAAATCAATTAATGTATATATACATCATATCAATATAATAAAGGACCAAACCTGCATGATTGTCTCAATAGTTAAAATATTTGTTGACATCTATCACCCTTTGTTAAAAACGCTAAAGCTAGAGCCCTAGCTGGTTTGGCTCAGTGGATAGAGCATCGACCTCCCTGAAGGGTCTGGGGTGCGATTTTGGTCAAGGGCACATGCCCAGGTATCCCCAGGAGGGGGCATGTAGGAGGCAGCCAATCAATAATTCTCTCTCATAATTTATGTTTCTATATATCTCTCCCTCTCTCTTCCTCTCTGAAATCTATAAAAATACATTTAAAAAAACAACATTCAAGCTAGAAAGAAAGGAACTACCTCAATTTGATTATAAGTGTCTTTGATAACTGGCAGTTTTCTTTTTTAAAATATTTTTTATTGATTTCAGAGAGGAAGGGAGAGAGAACTAGAAACAGCAATGATGAGAGAGAATTTTTGATCAGCTGCAGCATGTCCCACACCAGGAATCTAGCTCACAACTCGGTCATGTGCTCTGACAGAGAACTGAACTGTGACCTTCTGGTTCATAGATCGACACTCTACCACTGAGCCATGCCAGCTGGGCTGACCGTTTTCTTAATGGTGAAAGACAATACCTTCACCTAAGTACAGGAACAAAACAAGATTGTCTATTTTTATCATTTTCATTCAACATTGTACTGGAGGTTCTTGTTAGAGCAATTAGATAAGACTATAAAAGGTATCCAAATTGTAAAGGAAGCCTGGATGGTGTGGCTCGGTGGTGGTTTTGAGTGTTAATCTACGAACCAGAAGGTCATGATTCTATTCCCGCTCTGGGCACATGCCTTGGTTGCAGGCTCGATCCCAGCTGGGAGTGTGCAGGAGGCAGCCAATCAGTGATTCTCTCTCATCATTGATGTTTCTATTTCTGTCTCTCTCTCCCTTCCTCTTAAATATATATATTTTTTAAATGTAAAGGAAAAAGTAAAATTATCTCTATTTGCAGATTATGTGCTCTTAGTATAGAAAATCTTAATATATATATATATATATATATATATATATATATACACACATATATATGCAAAACAAACATTAAGTTGAGCAAGATTGCAGGATATCATACAGGAATCAATTGTATTTCTGTACAGTCAATAAATAATCAAAAAATTAGGAAAATAATTCCATTTATAATAGCATTAAAAAGAACAAAATTAAGGGGCTGAGTGAAAAAGGAAAACAACAACTCATACACACAGACAACATTATAATGATTACCAGAGGGAAAGGGGGATGAGGAGAGGTAAAAAGGGTATAAGGAGGACAAATGACGATTGAAGGAGACTTGACTTGGAGTGGTGAACACACAACACAATATGAGATAATGTATTATAGAATTATATACCTGAAACCTATATAATTTTATTAACTAATTACTTCAAGAAATTCAATGAAAAGAATAAAATATATAGGTATAAATTCACTGCAAGAAGTACAAAACTTATACTTTAAAAACTAAAGTTATTGTTGAAAGAAATTAAAGAAGACCTAAATAAATGGAAAGAAATTCCATGTTTGGAAGAATTACTATTAAGATGGCAGTACTTCCAAATAGTTCTATAGATTCAGCAAAATCCCTATCAAAATTCCAGGTGGCTTTTTTTTAATTTTATTTTTTACAGAAATTGAAAGGCCTATCCTAAAAGTCACATGGATATTCTAGGGGCCCAGAATAGCCAAACAATCTTGAAAATGAAGAACAAAGTTGTTGGATTCATATTTCTTTTTTTATATATTTATATTTTATTGATTTTTTACAGAGTGGAAGGGAGAGGGATAGAAAGTCAGAAACGTCGATGAGAGAGAGACATCGATCAGCCACCTCCTGCACGCCCCCTACTGGGGATGCGCCCACAACCAAGGTACATGCCCCTGACCAGAATTGAACCTGGGACCTTTCAGTCCGCAGGCCGACGCTCTATCCACTGAGCCAAACCGGTCTCAGCAGATTCATATTTCTTAATCTGTAGTACAAAGCTATAGTAGTAATCAAGAAAGAAGAATGTTGCATAGAGATAGACAGTAAAGGTCAATGGAATAGAGTGGAATTTCCAGAACTAAACCCTTACAAATATTGTCAGTTGCCTTTCAACAAGTTTCAAGATCATGAAACTGGGACAGATGGTGATAGGACAACTAGAGCAACATGGAAAAAAAAAATGGTGATTGCTTTCTCAAATTATACATAAAAACTAACTCAAAATGGATCCTAAACTTAATATTTAAATGTAAGAGCTAAAACTATAGCACTCTTAGAAGGAAACATAGGAGTAAATCTTTATAGCCTTGTCTTAGATACTGCACCACCAAAAGGAAAAATAAACTGGACTTCATCAAAGACAAAAACTGCTGAGAAATAACTCATTATGTAAGTGCCATGTCAACCCAGAATAGAGAAAATACTTGCAAGTAATATATTTTAAGAGAATATATAAAGAACTCTTACAACTCAGTAATAACTAACTCATTTAAAAAAATGGGCAAAGAATCTTGTATTAATCCATTCGGGCTGCTGTAACAAAATGCCCCAGACTATGTAGCTTATAAAAAAGTTTATTTCTGTCAGTGCTGGAGACTGAAAATCCAAGATAAAGATGGTATTAGCCTGGCCAGTAAGGGCCCTCTTTTGCACTGCAGACTTCTCATTATATCCTCACATGGTAGAAGGGGATATATCTTTTTGATGCTTTTTTTTTTAAGGGCACTAATCTATTCATGAAGACTCTGCCCTCTTGACTTTATTATCTACCAAAGGCCTCACCTCCTAATCCCATCACATTGAGCATTAGATTTTCAACATGTGAATTTTTGGGAAACACATTCAGACCATAACAGGATCTGACAGTTCTTCAGAGATGGCTAAAAGCAAATGAAAAGATGCTCAATATCACTAGATGTCAAGGACATGCAAATAAACAGAGAAACCACTTACATTCACTATATTGGCTATAATTGGACAGATACAAGTATTGGTGAGGATATAAAGAAACTGAGACCCGCATATACTGCTGATTAGAATAAAAAATGGTGCAGCTGCTCTGCAAAAGTTTCACAGTTCCTGATGTTACCAATAGAAAACACCATATATGACATAGCACTTGCTCTTAGGTATATATCCAAGTGAAAACGTGTGTTCACATAAAAACTATACATTATTCTTAGCAGCATTTTTCTTAATAGCCAAACAGTGGAAACAACCTATATGTATATCAGCTGACAAATGGATAGTTTGGTATACCCAAGCAACAAACTATTTGGCAAAAAAAAGTACTGAATACTGAGGTGTCGGCTGGAAATCCAAGATGGTGGCATAGGTAAACACCTATACTGCTGCCTCGCACAACAATTTCAAAACTACAACTAAAAGACAGAACGGACATCATCCAGAACCACAGGAAAGCTGGCTGAGTGGAAGTTCTACAACTAGAGGGAAAGAGAGGGGCTCACAGAGACCCAGAGGAGCTGCAAAAAGCTGAGGTACGGAGACGCGCGCGAGGAAACCCCAAATCCAGCTGAAACTCATATGGGGGGAGTTTGGACTGTGAAAAGGGAGAAGTGCACGGAAATTTAGGGGAGTTGCAAAGGATCGGAGGTCTGGTCGTGCACGGCACCACGCGGAGGACGGATTGTTGATTGTGCCGCTGGCTTTCGCGAGTGGGCGGGAGACAGACCCTCCGAACTGTGCCACTTCCGACTCCACTAAGCCCCTGTTTTGGGCGAAACCCTGGAGACCTAGACTCGTGTAGTCCTGGTTTGCAGGGGAGCCGGAAAGGCAGCGGTTAGAGGCACTGCGGTGCGCGCGCACACAAGGACCACTCCAGCCATTACCCAGTCACGTGAGACTCAGGGGCCGTGGAGGGCGGGGCCGACTGGAAGGCAAGGCAGTCCCTTAAGCCCTGAGACTCCACCCTCCCAAGCTCAGCAGAGGCTTCTGTGGCTGAATCCAGCACAGAAGTTTCCCCGGCACAGTGAAAATGCCGAGACAAGGGAAGGGATTACAAGCAAAAGAAATGGAGGAAAAAAAACGACTGGATATAGAGTTCAAAACCACGCTTATAAGGTTTTTCAAGAATATGCTAGAAAAGATGGATAAATTTAGTGAGACCCAAGAGGAGATGATAAATACACTAACTGAAATAAACACTATTATACAGAGTACTAACAGCAGACTAGAGAAAGGCAAGGATCAAGTCAAAAATTTGAAATATAAAGAAGCAGAAAACATTCAACTGGAAAAGCAAGAAGAGAAAAGAATCCAAAAATGTGAAGATAATGTAAGGAGCCTCTGGGACAGCTTCAAGCGTACCAACATCAGAATTGTGGGGGTGCCAGAAGAAGAGAGAGAGCAAGATACTGAAAACCTGTTTAAAGAAATAATGACTGAAAACTTCCCACATCTGGTAAAAGAAATAGACTTACAAGTCGAGGAAGCACACAGAACCCCAAAGAAAAGGAACCCAAAGAGGACTACACCAAGACACATCATAATTAAAATGCCAAGAGCAAAAGAGAAAGAGAGAATATTAAAAGCAGCAAGAGAAAAACAGTTTATTACCTACAAGGGAGCACCCATACGACTGTCAGCTGATTTCTCAACAGAAACGATGCAGGCCAGACGGGAGTGGCAAGAAATATTCAACGTGATGAACAACAAGAACCTACAACCAAGAATAATCTATCCAGCAAAGCTATCATTCAGAATTGAAGGGCAGATAAAGACCTTCACAGAGAAGAAAAAGCTAAAGGAGTTCATCAACTCCAAACCAGTATTATATGAAATGCTGAAAGGTACCCTTTTAGAAGAGGAAGAAGAAAAAGGTAAAAGACAAAAAATTATGAACAACAAATACACATCTGTCAACAAGTGAATCTAAAAGTTAAGTGAATTAAAAATCTGATCAACAGAATAAACTGGTGAATATAATAGAATCAGGAGCACAGAAAGGGAGTAGACTGATAATTCTCAGGAGGACAAAAATCATAAAGCATCAAACAGACTGTGAAATTATAGCAGAAAGATTAAAGTTAGGTGAGGTAAATAAGTGATCAAAGGACTTGTATGCATGCTTATAAACATAACCAATGATCACAGACACTGGGGGATCGGGGTACGCCTGGGAGGGAGGGGGGGCAATGGGGAGATATGTATAAAAAATTAATAAAAATTAATTTAAAAAAACAAACAAAAAAAAAGTACTGAATACTTATATATATATGCTACAGCATGGATGAATTTAAAAACATTACAGAAGAAGCCAGTCACAAAAGAGCATAGAAAGTATGACACTACTTACATGAAATATCCAGAATAGGCAAATCTCTGAAGACACAAATAGTGTTTACCTAGGGCTGAGAGAAGATAAAGGAGTGACCCCTAAAGGTTTTTTTTGATGGTAAAAATGTTTTAAAAGTTTATTGTGATGGCTGCTCAACTCCCAGAATATATTCAAAACCAGTTTTGTAGTTTAAATGGGTGAATTGAATGGTTTAAGAATTATATAAGTATTTTAGTAAAGGTGTTATTTTAAAAACAGAATTAAAGAAGAAGCCGTTATGTATTACATTTGGGTTAGGCTCTAAAATCACAACAGCATGAAAATCAAGTACTTTTTAAAACAATGTTACCTATTCCAAGGAAACATTTAGCAGGTAGAAGAGCTAGGATCGAAACCTACAGCAGACAGTATTTCCTCTTGTATTGTAACAGAATTTTGCTATTTATTTGGTTGGACACAAATGAAGTATTACTAATTACCTTTATTTAAGGGGCTATGTTGTATGAGAAATACAATAGCTTTTTTACAACAGGCACTTAGAATGAGGCTAGACTAGGGAATTATTGAATACATATTCTCATCTCAACTAATTGTAAATAAAATTATATGGCTGCTGGGATTACAGTATTAAAGTTTTCCCTTTTTCTGGGCCAACCACACTGGTGATTTTATTTTTCATGTTGGTATGAATCAATTCCAGTATATCACTGAAGCACTTTTGTATCTATGAAATCTATATAAATGTTTATTTTTAATAATTCTAGAATTAGCCTTTATCAATTAGGATTATATTCTATGTTTAATAGAAAATAACAAATTTAAACACTAAAGATTGTTCTCACATAAATATGAAGTAGACTCTCTAGGACTGATCGGCAACTGCTCTGTCATCAGGGACCCAGGCTTTTTCTGTTGTGTCTACTTTTCGATCAGTAAAGGTAGCTTTATAGTCACAGGATGGTTCCTGGAGTATAAGTTGTCACCCCTCTCCCCTCAAACAGAAAGTCTTAAGTTCAGGGAAAGGGCAAAGGGAGTGGTCTCTCCTATCTGAAGAAAGCAAGAAAAATATTTCTTAGCAGTCACATTGCCACATAATTTTACTAGTAAAAGGTAAGGTGAGGTTGAATAAAAAACTAGAAAGTGCTACAACTCTGAAAAAAACTTCAGTAATTAGAGTGGATAAAGATATTCTTAATTGTTGTTTTTATTATTAGATTCTGAAAAGAAGTCATCTGTCCTGTCAGAGGAACAACAAGCAACAAGCACTTTAGTGGAAACCATCAGGCAGAGTATTCAACGTAATGATGTTCTTCAACCCATCAACCTGCTTTCACAGCAAATGAAGCCAGACAAAAAAAGACAAAGGTAATAATCCAATGCTTACCATTCAAAATAATGTCATATTAAAAACTATAATAGCTCTAGTTGTAAAAAAAAAAAAAAGATACTATAGAACATGTTTTAAAAAGATCTGTTTTGGGGGATTAAATTTTAAGAGGTAATTATTCATGTCAAAAGTGTATGAATCTTTGGGAAACATTAATGCTAACCTGTGAATTTGTTAACATCGATATATATATATATGTTCTACTTGGTTTGGGCTCTGTCATATCCATACATCTTTTCCTTTCTTGAGGGACATTAAAAAAAGAAATGGGTTTGGGAGTAGAAACAATTTAGGAAAGTGATGGAAGCAGTGAATTACAAAGGATATGGAGCTCTCCTATCCTCTTACTACTGTCTGCAAACATGCTTAGGTCAGTACTCATCCCAATGTCAGCATAAGTGAGTTTTGCAGAGGAAGCTTCAGAAAACAGTAGTACAAGGATAATGAAATGGATGGATCCTCTAATTGAGGTATAGATGATCTCTTTTAGTCTAAAAAGCACCTAGTTTTAAGCATCTGCAGTATAAGGCAGGGAAGGAATATTAGAAATGACCTGCTATGGCCTCTGAAGCTTCTAGAGCTACATAGAGCATCATCAATCAGCATTACTGATTTTTTATTTTGTGTAAACACTCAAACCAGTTTATTTAAGTTGTTTATTTTTAGCAACTGAGACATGAAGTTTATTTTTAAGATTTAATTTGTGACATTTTTATGTCCATATAAAGGTGATCTATCTTTTATTATTGTGTTAGATAGTAGAGATCACTCCACATTTCACTATGTCCAAGAGTTTTAGACTCCTTAGAAATTGCTATTTTGTCAAATGGCAAAAGATGATGGAGGACCCTGCCTTTCCAAATTTTAATTAGGAATTAGAAGTTATATCGTTAAAAATTAAAAATAAACCATTTTTTTAGTGTATAGCTTTATGCTATCAACTTTTTAACTTGAAATAGATATGCAGAGGAAGTAGTTGCAAAACTAGTTAAGAACCCTTCCCCCAAAGGTGACATTTCATAACTGTGCCACATATCAGAACCAGGACATTCTTTTAGACCAGAGAACTTAATCCTTTTTTTTAAAACAAAATATCTTAAATATTTATTTTTATACTCTTAGCCTATTGACTCTAAAAATATTTGTTTTATAGGAGCTTATACAGAGAAATCCTCTTCTTATCATTAGTGTCTCTTGGAAGAGAGAATATTGATATTGGTAAGTTGGTTAATTAGGCACATTTTCTGTTTCCTTACATTTTACTATTTCCAAATGTAATTTTACGCTTTATTTTTTCAAGTAATTTTATTTTCTAAAGTAATATTAAAATTGTAACTGATATGGGTAAATACTTGCCCTTAGAAAGACTTCTACTTTTGAATATGTGGTGTGTGTATATGATTGGATTATCATATATCAATGCATAAATCCTTTAATAAATTATAATTGCATTTCTGAAATTGTCTTTTTCAGAGGCTTTTGATAATGAATATGGACTTGCATACAATAATCTATCTTCAGAAATCCTTGAAAAGTTGCAGAAAATTGATGTTCCACCAAGTGTCAGTGTGGAATGGTGCAGGAAGTGTTTTGGAGCACCTCTCATTTAAACTACATTTGAGACACACAATGCTGGGGCAATAGAGTCAGTCTGGAAACTTTCAAGATTTGTTCCAAATGCTAAGAATAGGTGAAAACCAAAATGATCTAACTCTTGAGACAACATACGAAACATAACATACCAAATCGCCTAGAAATGAAAAAATACAATTAAAATGCCCAGAGTTTAATGTTGAAAATTTGCAACTTCTGAACGGTTTATCTGCCTCTTCTGAAAACTGGATTTCTCAATTATTTGCAGTAGTTTGATAATGAAACTGCATTCATTCATCATTTGGCATTGTTTATATTTGATGCTAATTGGGTTTGGAGAATGATAAATTAAACTTGGCTAACCCCAATACAAATGAAATATCTTTTAAAAGCAAACTCTGTGTGTGTATATATGTGGCTGTGTAGGTATGTGTATATACAGCCATATTTATTAAAATTTATAGATTATGTATTACAGTTTTCTGAAAGGGGTCTAAGTGACTACTAGTAAACTCATCTGTAGTCATTAATCTCAAAATTATCTGAAAAGTCTGATGACAACTGCCTTGCCTGACTTTAAATTTAATATATATGTATCTTCACCCTTCATATTTTGTATTATTTTCCTTAATGGATTTTATCTTGAATATCCAGTCACTTCCTTCCCTCTACTTCCTAATAACATGTTAATGTACAACAGCTTTATAATTGAATAATACATCAGTCAGTTTAAATGAAATTAAATTGGCTTTAGATTTCACAAAATTGGAACATGCTTAAAATGCCTGAAGAGTCTTTGGACCTGAAATTGTTCAGACACAATAAAAGGTTGCTATTGGTCACTTTTCAAAACCTGTGGGATAAACTTGCACTGCAGTTTTATTCTTGTATAATATATACATTTGTATGCTTATTTGTGCATTTGTAAATAGTTTAGGATAAATCAATTAAATCTTAATACTTTAAAGCTATTGAGCTTGTTTGCCAGATTTAAGAAAATCATGACCTCACATTGCCTGACAATTATGCCTTTTGTTAAAAGCCCTTAGGAACAGTTAAGATTGCCTTAACTTTGTGTGGTGTAAAATGCCAGTGGTTGTGTGTTTTATAGTAATTATACATATGACTAAATCACTGGGTACAAATTATTTACTGGTAGTTAACAGCACAAATCTCCTACCTGATATAATCTTTTACATCTTATTGCTGTATCAACCTTTCATCATTTAGGGTAAATCTGACCTTTACAGAATTCTAGTTTCAATTTATTGCGAAAGAACTCAGAAATTATGTACCATTCTCATTACCTTAAAAATGGATCTTTTGCACTAATTCTAGAGTATATATTTTTGCAACTAAGACTTGGTACTAGTTTTAATACTTAACACTTATCAGAAAGTTTGTAATTACTCTTGTATATAAAAAGGTGGAGGTTGAATGAAAGGAAAAAATTCTTGTGTTACCTTTTTAAGCCTCCGGAAATGTACACAATTGGAACTTTTGTGATCTTTAGAATTCCAAAATTATCTTTCTCTCCATTTCTTCTCTGGAGCCTGAAACTAAATTACTTCCCACTAAACAAAGAAAAAGTCTGTAATAAAGATCTCCTTAACCAGTTTTCTTAAGTTTTCTAATAACTTTGTAGCATTCTAAGTAACAGCCATTTTATATTGGAAAGTTGAGTCTGCTGCAGTCATTTAAGTAGAAGTGGATTTTAAAGGCCCTAACACCTACCACAGTAAGGGTACCACTAAAACTTACCCCTCCTCCCAAAAAAGTCTTATTTGAATTACTATCTATAGAAGTTGTAACACTGTATGAAACATAACCTGTTAACTTGAGAAAGCAGTCTTTCAAGTTAGTCCAGATTATTATAAAATGTTAACATGTTAAGTGCCAAGCCTGTTTTGTTTTCCTTTTTGTTTAGCCTGCGATATCAGATTTCATCAATCATCGATATGCTGGCTGCACCAGTGACTGATCGGTGCCCTAAGGGAAGTATAATCTATCACTGAACATGGTGCTTAACCTGTTAAACTTTGGATTTGGTAATCTAACTTCAGTTGCATTTTGTAAATTGATTATAGCGTCCTATATGGTTAATAATGAGCATAAATCTCCCATTAAATCTGGGATACTCAGTTGTTGCCTTTTTACTTCATTTTTGGTCATCAATACAAGGCTCAACATGTTTATTCTCTTGAAATTTCATATCTGCCAGAACTCATGACTAAAATAGTGTAGGCAAGCCATGTGTCCTCTTTTAGAGAATACAATCAGAAAGCAGTGTGATTCATGGTTTGTATATTAGCGTCAACCATGTATGTACAGACCTATGTACCAGACTTGCCTTTTGGCCTTGTTATCCCGACTGTAGTATGTCCTTTTTGTTAGCTTTAAAAATGCTCCATTTTCCCTTGTAATTTCTACACTCAATTGCCAATTAAATATAACTAATGCCATGTATTAAGAATGGGGATCTCTTGGTTATCTAAGAATCTTGCTTCTTACAGAATGTTCCAGAGACTGGCATTGGTCACACAAGGGAACTTATCTGTGTAAAAAACTACTTTAAAATTTTATTCCACCTGTGGTTAAACTATACTTCAGCAAATGAGCCTCTTCTTCATCCTTAAAGCCTAATGTGCCTTTTTAAGAGCCTTCTACCCTGGAAAGGATAGCTTTGACTATAATTACGAGAGATTAGATATGGCACATTAGAAAAAGTATGCTACTTTCTCTTTGTGCGTTCTTTATTGATGCAAGTTTTTAATCTTAAACAGGCATAGTCCTTTTCAGAGTGAAATAGAATAAAAACATGAATAACAATTCACTGGAGTTGAAAGCTTTGTTAATGTAGTAAATTTGCACTGGTTTTTAAAAGCTTTGTGAACTTTTTCAAAATGGTATCATTAACTATGCTTTTAACAAGTAATCTTTTTTATCACATATGACAAATGTCCATCTTCACAAGGGCACTTTTCATGTATTGTGCATAGATGTTTTAAGAAAAACTGTATTCCTCAAAATAAAGTGTATAAAAGACCCACAATTCTAGTCATTTATTTTCCTGAAATTGTTCTGACTCACTAAAAACGCCTTTTGCTAACTAAGAATCTTTTCCTGAGCCACCCAGATTCCAAACCATCTCTTTCACCATTACAGTGCACCTATGAATTTGAAGGATATATCGCTTTTAAGTTTTAGCCATTAGATAGCTGTACATAGCATCCCTTTTTCTATGACCGTTTATCTAAATTTTATCATCAATGAGTAGTCGGTAAAGGGGCTTTGCCATTTGCTCTTCTTTATTTGTTAGTTACAAAATCTCATTTTTGACTGGACTCGGACTTAGAGGTAGAAGCTCTCAGAGAGGACAGTCTACGTCTCTTCGCAATCTGCTCCTGGCGTTTTTCTTTGGCCTCCTAAACAAAACAAAACAAAAGCAGTCAGCCTGCCCATGTTAAAAATCTAAACCCAAAGTGAGGCCTGACTCCTCCCCCTCTTCACCTCAATCATCTTAGACTGACCTTCATTCTCTTAGCCAAAAGTTTAGCATATTCTGCGGCCTCTTCCTTGTTCTTCTTAGTACGTTGTTTTTTCAGAGCAATACGCCTGCGTTTGTGCTGCAGGACACGTGGAGTAACAAGACGCTGAATCTTGGGTGCTTTAGTCCTAGGTTTCTTACCTAAAAATTTTAATAATGGCTTAATCACTTTTCAATAGCCTTGTTCATTAGGACACATACCCTACATTTTAAAAACTTGATCAACATATGCAAACTAAAGTATCTATGAAAACTTATTTGTATGAGGCCTTTTAAATCAAATAGAAATATTTTACAACTTAAAAAATACCACTTTGCCAACAAAAATACATGACAGGCTAAATATTATATAAGGAAAATGGAAAGAAACCAGACTAATACTAGCTGCCAGTATTTTCCTAATTAGCACATTTAACACTCAGTACGACAGCTCATTAAGTCAAGCCTATTTGGATGTCAAGGTCCTATATCAATTTAGGTTAGTTTTCTGAACAATGAAGTCACACTTAGCTTTCTTCTATCACTCTGATTTCCTGCCAGCTACTAAGGTAAATGATCTCAATGTAAAGAGTCATCTTAAAAACACCTGCCAACTAGCACACTCACTACACACTGATGTTATTTCCAAAGGTGTGATCATGGGGAACTCCTGTGAATTTGCCAATTATTTAAAGCATAAGTTACAGAAGGCCAGTAATATACTTTATCCTCAACCTTTAAAATAGTATCCGGCACCTAGGTTGTGTTTGGAATGAGTGACGAATGAATTCACAATAAGCCAGGTATAGGTTTACCTGAAAAATTAAAACCCAACCAACACTCTCCCCCTCAATTTGCCAGAAGAACCCAACCTGAATATGCTATTTATTCCATTTAATGTAAATGTTCATACACTTCATACAGCAATATTAATGTTACAAAACATTGCAGCCACAGACTAGTCGTGATGGGTTATGTTGCTTAACAATGTACCTTCTAAAAATATAAAACTCCCAAACACCCATTCCCTGTATTCTGAATACAGTATAAACCTAACTCTCATAACTCTTACTATTGCTACTCATATCCCATAGATGAAAATGAGGGTCAGAAGTTAAAGCAAGGTCAGTTGATGAAAGCATATTATTTCTTTTGTCACCTAAAAAAATTAGAACCTGATACAATAGCAAGTGTGTAGAGTGAGAGCACAATCATAGCCCTAGAATTTCTATCATTTTCCCACTTTTAACCTAAAAGCAATGAATTTATAGTGTCTGCTAAGTTATTTTTGGATAAACATACATCAATTACTACCAGGAAAATTTTCAAGAAAAATTATAACTCTAGATAGAAGGCACTGGATGTAACAAGGATTAATACCAACTACATGTCATGACCCTCTTCAATAGTTTTTAAAATCTCCAGGTGAGTTGTGGGCGGATTTTGTTCTAATGAGCACTCAAAACACTGGTGCCAGGCTAATAACCAAATTAAGCAAGCCCTTAATGTCATAATATCCCCTACCTTCTTTATTTAGAGGCTTTCTCACAACATATTTTCGGACATCATCTTCTTTAGAGAGATTGAAAAGTTTGCGGATTCTGCTGGCTCTTTTGGGCCCCAGGCGACGCGGCACAGTGGTATCAGTGAGACCAGGAATATCTTTCTCCCCTAAGAGATATGTGAACGAAGACATTTTAATTCAACTTCCTTTTAGAGAACCCTAAGTTACTGCTTTCATTGGTAAAAATAAAACAACCTCATTGATCAACTAGATATGACAAATGAAAAAGCGATTTGGACAATCAGCTTTAAATCAATGTCAGCAATAACTGAACTCAAGAACACAAGGCTCACCTTTTTTTACAATGACCAAGTTGAGAACACTGAGATTAGCATCCACAATGCAACCTCGAACAGATTTGCGTTTCCTCTCTCCAGTCCTCCTCGGTCTGTAACAGGAGTGCCCCTTACTCAGCAGCAGGCGGACTCGGCCATGGGTCAAGACACCCTGCTTCATGGGGAAGCCTTGTTTATCGTTCCCACCACTGATTCGAACCACATAACCCTGCAAAATACAATGACACATTACAAAACAAAGGACTGTACACTCTATGACGTACACTCTATTCTAGTAGGTACAGTTCATTAAGTGCAATTTGAAACTTAAAATTCCTCTGCTCACTCGTGTTTGTCTACATTTGCCAATCTTCCAAGTTCAATTAGCAAATTCCTTACAATTAAGCCCTATTTCTAACCTATCCTTTACTAGAGGGAACAGTTCTAGGGGAAGATTACATGATAAGAGACCAAGTATCCATCCACAAACAACAAACCCGACACCCTTTCTTGGCACTTCTAAAAATGCCCTTTGGAGACCATTAGCTTGCAGCGCAACTAGGTTTTCTCATTTGATCTATAAAAACCCGCCAGATGATAGCTCTACCTCTTAAGATGAGGTCTGGGAGTCACGAACCCAAGGTCAGCAGACAGAACCGGAGTTTGAAACCAATTACACAGCCAATTATCACCCGCATTTACCACTCTCCCTCAAAGAGCTGAAGCAATTCAACTCTGGGATCAACCTCACCTTCCACTCTTCACCCAGAGCGTCGGCAGCAACTTCTGTGGCCATACGCTTCTCATAAAAGGTACGAAGCTTGCGTTCATCGTCCACTTCAATGAGTTTCTGGCAGCCAGTGGCTGGGAAAGAGATGTTGAGCTAAGGATTAAACGGAGGGGAAAGAGCTTTATAAAAACTACAGAACCACCTGCAAAGCTATTCCACTGCAAAATGCCTTCCATGTCAAACCCCCATCCAGTCAGCAGCAAAATGGAGATAATCGGTTTTATTCACAATAAAGCACGAGCCCCGCGCTAAAAATAGGACATCATCTGCCGAGCCCCGCGCAATGACTCCGGGGACGAGGGGGCTCGGCAGCCGTGCACTCTGGAGGAGCCCAACCGACAGCAGAGCCCTCTCTGCCCGGCTAGGCCCGAGGACGCCGCCACCATTACGCTCCCGGCCCCACGCAACTCCAGCGGCAATCACTCGCCATCCCCTCTCCCGAGGAGCTCCAGGCCCACAAAATAAAAGCTTTCTCCTACCTCAGACCCTCCTCTACCTATAACCGGCGCTTTGGAGAGCTACTAAAGCAGCGATGCCGTGTCCTGGGGCTCGATTCATGTCCCCCAAGCCTAAGCCAACACTCGCCATCTCCTCCTACCTTCATCCTAAAGCTGCCAACAACCTCCGCGGCGCCACGAAAAAGAGGCCCAACTTCCGCTTAGCCCAGATCACATAGGCACTTCCAGTTCTCGCGAGATGGGCAAAAGCCTGGGAGAGCGGAAGTGATCTTGGGTAGTCTGCGCTTCTGGAAGTGGGGCTAATCTGCAGTTCGGCAGTGGATTTAGCAGCCTAGCCGCACCGGTGGCGTAGTTTTAGCTTGGCGGCGGGTTTTCCCTGAAGGCTGGACTCCCCAGCCTGATCTTTCTCGCGTTATCCCTGACCAGGAAGAAACCCAGCTGTCTCGGACTCTGCATCCGATGTTGTCAAGGGCGGGCGGCCGGGAGTTCAGCTCTCTTGGACTCTCCTGCACCTCGGACAAGGAGGGAAGATTTAGGGTTCTGGAGCGCACCTTGCCCTGGCTCCGCGGTTCGCAGCAAGACACCCTGATTTTTTTCTTAAAATACTCCCATCATCTGCGTAATCATTGTTGAAAAATCACAATTACCCCCAAGTCCCGGCCACCATCGGTACCTACTAGTCTCCTTGCTTTGTCTTACTTTTGCAATCTTTTTAAAACGAGAAATTAGTATGTCAAACTCCTCATCCTGGCATGACAAGCTTTCCATGATCCCAAACTCACCAATTGCTATTGGTTAATTCCATTGCAGGTCTTTCAAGTTAGATGTCCCTCCTAAGAGAAATGTTTCCTGACCACATTGTCTCACATAGTATCCTTCTCGTTCTCTAGTATGACACAGTTCTCTATTATAGGACTTAATAATGATACAGAAATGGGTTGTTTATGGCCCCTCTTCTCTACTAGGTGAAAAATTAAACCACCGCTCAGGTCTTAACTTTACCAGTGTATGTGTACCAGGACACAGCAAAGTGCACATCACATAAAAAGTGCCCAGTAAAAATTGTTTAAATTTTTAAATTGATTTTAGAGAGAAACATCAATTTGTTGTTCCACTTATTTATGCATTTATTGGTTGCTTCTTGAGCGTGCCCTGACAGAATCAAACGTGCAACCGTGGCAAATCCCAACAATGCTTTAACCAACTAAACTACCCAGTCAGTAAATATGTTTAATTGAATATAACTCTAGCTCTGGTATGTTTTAGTCTGAGTGTAGTATAGTATGGAGCTAGCCATCAGAGGTAAAATAAGTGAAACTATTATAGTAACTCTTGAATCAGCACGCTGCAACTTTTTTTTTAATCTTTAATTTTATTCTTTAAAAAAAAATATTTTATTGATATTTTACAGAGAGGAAGCGAGAGGGATAGAAAGTCAGAAACATCGATGAGAGAGAGACATCAATCAGCTGCCTCCTGCACGCCCCACAGTGGAGATGTGCCTGCAACCAAGGTACATGCCCCCAACCGGAATCGAACCTGGGACCTTTCAGTCCGCAAGCCAACGCTCTATCCACTGAGCCAAACAGGCCTCGGCACACTGCAACTTTTAAAAAATATATATATATATATTTTATTGATTTCAGAGAGGAAGGGAGAGGGCGAGAGAGAGAAACATCAATGAGAGAGATTCACTGATCAGCTGCCCCTTATATGCCCCTACTAGGGATCAAGCATGTGCCCTTGACTGGAATCAAACCCGGGACCCTTCAGTCCACAAGCTGATGCTCTATCTACTGAGCCAAACGGGCAACAATGGTGCAACTTTTAGTAGTACAAAAAGATGTGAGCAAGATACAAGTTTGATACTCCTCCTGAACATTCTGGGAGAATAAGAATGAGAACCCAGACTCTAGCCGAGTGTTCAGTGGTTAGAACGTAGATCCACAGACTGAAGGTTCTTGGGTTCAATTCCGGCCAAGGTACCTACCTCCATTGCAGGCACAATCCCAGTTACCAATTCTTTGGGGTATATACCCTAGGAGTGGAATAGCTGGGTCATATGGAAATTCCATGCTTAACTACTAGAGGAACTGCTTAAACGTTCACAGCAGCTAATCTATATTACATTCCCACCAGCAATGTATGAATGTTCCAATTTCTCCATATCCTGGCCAACCATTGCTAATTCATTCTTTCTTTTTTTAAAAAATATAGCCATCCTATGTTAACTCATTCTGGTTTTGGTTTGCATTCCCTAACGATGTTGAGCTTCTTTTTAGTTCTTGTTGGCCATTTGTATTTTTTGGAGAAATGTCTGTTCAAGTCCTTTGCCCTTTTTTGTTTTTCTTTTCTTGGCTCTTTTTATTGAAGCATCAGTGAGTTAATGTTAGGCAAACAGTAAAGTACAGGATTATTGCATAGGTTTCTTTATTTTTAAAAGGCAAACACATATTGGCCCTTTTTTTGTTTTGGATATTTCTTCCATTGATTTTTAGAGTAGAAGAGAGGGGAAGAGACAGAGAGAGAGAAACATCAACATGAGAGAGACACATCAGTTGGCTACCTCCCACATGCACTCAACCAGGCCAAGGGGTCAACTTGCAACACAGTTTTATGTCCTTGTCCGAAATCAAACCTGAGATCCTTCAGTCTGTGGGTCGATCGTCTAACCACTGAGCAAATGGGCTAGGGCATATTTGCCATCTTAACCATTAAAAAAAATATCTTTACTGCCCTGGCCGGTTTGGCTCGGTGGATAGAGTCTATGGACTGAGGGGTCCTGGGTTTGATTCCAGCCAAGGACACATGCCTGGATTGCAGGCTCGATCCCCAGTGGGGGGTGTGCAAGAAGCAGCTGATCGGTGGTTCTCTCTCATTGATGTTTTTATCTTCCTATCCCTCTCCCTTCCTCTCTAAAATCAATAAAAATAATTTAGAAATATATATATTATCTTTACTGATTTCAGAGAGGAAGGGAGAGAGAGGTAGAAACATCAATGATGAGAGACAATCATTGATTGGCTGCCTCTTGCATGTCCCCTAATGGGGATCAAGTCCAAAACCTGGGCATATGCCCTTGACTGAAATAAAACCTGGGAACCTTCAGTCCACAGGTTGACGCTCTATCCACTGAGCCAAACCAGCTAGGTCACCATCTTAAACATTTTTAAGTATACAGTTCAGTAGTGCTGAGCATATTCACATTGTTGTGAAACAAATCTCTAGAACTTCTTTTTAACTCTATTGTTGAAGATATTACATATGGTTCCTTTTCCCTCTATTGACCTCTCCCACCCCGCTCAGAATTTGTTTTTTATTTTGCAAAATTAGATCTCTAGCCATTAAACCACTTCCAGTATGTGGTAACCACTATTCTGCTTTCTCTTTCTTTGAATGTGACTATTTTAGATACTTCCTGTCCAGCCAGCATGGCTCAGTGGTTGAGCATCAACCTATGAATCAGAAGGTCATGGTTTGATTCCTGGTCAGGATGCAAGCCTGGGTTGTGGGCTCAATCACCAGTGTGGGGCATACAGGAGGCAGGCAATCAATGATTCTCTATCATTAGTGATGTTTCTCTCTCCTCCTTCCCTTTCTCTCTGAAATAAAAGCATATTTAAAAAAATTTAAAAGCTGTGGTAAATTTATACTATGGGATATTATGCAACAGTAAAAAAGAAGGATCTCTTTGAGACAACATGGAGAGACCTGGAGACTATTATGCTAAGTGAACTAAGCCAGTCAGAGAAAGACAAGTATCACACCATCTCACTCATATATGGAATCTAATGAACAAAATAAACTGATGAACAAATTAGATCCAGAGATATAGAAACATAGAATAGACTGAATAATCTCAGAGGGAAGGTAAGGATGGGTGGGAAGAGATTAACAAAAGAACTTATCTGCATACTAGAGGCCTGGTGCACAACATTTGTGCACTGGAGGTGGGGGGAACCTCAGCCTGGCCTCAGCCCTCTCATAGTCCGGGCCCCAGAGGGGTTCTTAGTGCTGCCTCGGAGGCAGGAGAGGCTCCCACCACCACCACTGCACTTGCCAGCCATGAGCTTGGCTTCTTGCGATGAGCATCTGCCCCCTAATAGTCAGTGTGCATCATAGAGACTGGTTGTTCCACTATTAGGTCGATTTGCACATTAACCTTTTATTATATGGGATATGCATAACCCATGGACATAGACAATAGTGTGGTGAACCTGGGGCAGGGTGTGGGCTAGAAAGGGTCAATGGGGGGGTGGGGGTGGGGAAGAACATCTGTAATACTTTCAACAATAAAGATAAGTTATTTTAAAAAATAAAGCTTTTCACATCTCATCTAATTAATCCTGAAATCTGTTAGGTAAGGATAAACCATATTTTGTTTACTTCTGAAACTATATAAAATAAACTTAAGCACACATAATTTAAAGGATGTTTAAAGAGGGGTTGGCTGCTCTCGTGGACATTTACATGACAAGAAAATGAAACAGGAGAATCCAAGATGGCGGCATAGGTAAACACCTACACTGCTGCCTTGCACAACAATTTCAAAACTACAACTAAAAGACAGAATGGAAATCATCCAGAACCACAGGAAAGCTGGCTGAGTTGAAGTTCTACAACTAGAAGGAAAGAGAGGGGCTCACGGAAACCCAGAGGAGCTGCAAAAAGCTGAGGTATGGAGATGCGCATGCTGAGAGAGTGGGTGCCGGAGTACCTGGCTGGCTTTCTCTGGCGGGAGGGAAACAGAGACTCCCAACGGCATTGAACCCCTTATCTTATGACACTAAACCCCAGATCCAGCCGAAACTCATACGGGGGGGAGTTTGGACTGTGAAAAGGGAGAGGTGCACAGAAATTTAGGGGAGTCGCAAAAGATCAGAGGGCTGCTGGCGTGCACAGCACTGCGCAGAAGACAGATTGCTGATTGTGCTGCTGGCTTTCGCGAGTGGGCGGGAGACAGACCCTCCCAACTGTGCCACTTCTGACTCCACTAAGCCCCTGTTTTCGGGCAAAACCCTGGAGATCTAGACTCGTGTGGTCCTGGTGCACAGGGGAGCTGGAAAGGCAGCAGTCTAGAGGCACTGCGGGCGAGCACGCTGCGCACAGGACTGCTCCAATTACGCAGTCACATGAGACTCAGGGGCCGTGGAGGGCTGGGCCGACTGGAAGGCAAGGCGGTCCTTAAGCCCTGAGACTCCACCCATCCCAAGCTCAACAGAGGCTTCTTCGGTTTTGCAAGTCTGGTATCATAAGGCTGAATTCAACACAGAAGTTTCCCCGGCATAGTGAAAATGCCGAGACAAGGGAAGGGATCACAAACAAAAGAAATGGAGGGAAAAAAACGACTGGATATGGAGTTCAAAAACCACACTTATAAGGTTTTTCAAGAATATGCTAGAAAAGATGGATAAATTTATCAAGTCCTAAGAGGAGATGCAAAAGGACCAACTAGAGATGATGGATAAATTTAGCGAGTCCCAAGAGGAGATGAAAAAGGACCAACTAGAGTCACTGACTGAAATAAAACATATTATACAGAGACCTAACAGCAGACTAGAGGAAGGCAAGAATCAAGTAAAAAATTTGAAATATAAAGAAGCAGAAAACACTCAACTGGAAAAGCCAGAAGAGAAAAGAATTCAAAAATGTGAAGATAATGTAAGGAGCTTCTGGGACAGCTTCAAGCATACCAACATCAGAATTGTGGGGGTGCCAGAAGAAAAGAGAGAACAAGATACTGAAAACGTATTTAAAGAAATAATGACTGAAAACTTCCCACAACTGGTAAAAGAAATAGACTTACAAGTCCAGGAAGCACACAGAACCCCACATAAAAGGAATCCAAAGAGGACCACACCAAGACACATCATAATTAAAATACCAAGAGCAAAAGACAAAGAGAATATTAAAAGCAGCAAGAGAAAAACAGTTCATTACCTACAAGGGAGCACCCATATGACTGTCAGCTGATTTCTCAACAGAAACAATGCAGACCAGACGGGAGTGGCAAGAAATATTCAACGTGATGAATAGCAAGAACCTACAACCAAGAATAATCTATCCAGCAAAGCTATCATTCAGAATTGAAGGGCAGATAAAGACCTTCACAGAGAAGAAGCTAAAGGAGTTCATCAACTCCAAACCAGTATTATATGAAATGCTGAAAGGTACTCTTTTAGAAGAGGAAGAAGTAAAAGGGAAAAGCCAAAAAAATTATGAACAACAAATACATATCTATCAACAAGTGAATCTAAAAATTAAGTGAATTAAAAATTTGATCAACAGAATAAGCTGGTGAATAGAATAGAATCAGGAGCACAGAAAGGGAGTGGACTGATCATTCTCAGGGTGAAAGGGGTGTGGGGTGTACAGGGAGAGACTGGACAAAAATCATACACCTATGGATGAGATCAATGGGAGGGAGGTAAGGGCAGAGGGAAGGGTGGGAGCTGGGTGGAGGGGTGTTATGGAGGGAAAAAAAGAGAAACAAATGTAATAATCTAAATAATAAAGATTTAATTTAAAAAAGAAAAGAAAATGAAACAGCCTTATTGCTGATAAGGAGATTTAATGGTCTGGATAAGAGGATTAAACCAGCCACAACATTCCCTCAAACCACAGCCTAATGCAGAGCAAGGCAAAACTGCAATTTTCTGAAGCCTGAGAGAGGCGAGGAAGCTGCAGAAGAAAAATCTGAAGCTCACAGAGGTGGCTCATGAGGTTTAAAGAAAGAGCCAGCTCATAACATGAAAGTACAAGGTGAACCAGCAGGTGATGTAGAAGCTGCAGCAAGCTTCCCAGAAGGTCTAGCTAAGATAGCTAATGTTCATGGCTACACTGAACAACAGATTTTCAATGTAGACAATACAGCCTTATCCTATATAATAGAAGGATAATATACAAATTGATCCTAATGGCAGAATGACTGACCAGGAATGACCAGTCACTATGATGTGCACTGGCCACCAGGGGGCAGATGCTCAATGCAGGAGCTTCTCCCCTGGGAGCTCTGCTCAGTCACAAGTGGGGCTGAGGGCTCAGCCACAAGTGGGGCTTAGCACAGCCTGCCTCCTCAGCGGTGCTAAGGATGTCCGACTACTTCCCATGGACTCCTGGGCTGCTGGAGGGATGTTTGACTGCTGGCTTAGGCTCGATCCCCTAGGGGGTGGGCCTCAGCCAACAGGTGGACATCCCCTGAGGGGTCCCAAACTACGAGAAGGTGTAGGCTGGGCTGAGGGACTCCCCCCACCCTACCCTCACCCTGACCCAAGTACATTAATTTTCGTGCACTGGCCTCTAATGTTGCAATAAGATGCCATCTAGGACTCTCATAGCTAGAGAGGAGAAGCCAATGCTTGGCTCTAAAGCTTCAAATGACAAGCTGACTCTCTTAGGGGCTGATGCAGCTGGTGACTTGTAAGTTGAAGCCAGTGCTCATGTACCATCCAAAAATCTTAAGGCCCTTAAGAATTATGCTAAATCTTCTCTGCCTGTACTCTATAAATGGAACAAAGCCTGGATTCCCAGTGCAGGGTGTGCAACATGGATAGACCTTGAGGTCATTATGCTAAGTGAAATAAGTCAGACAAAGACAAATACTGGATAATCTGACTTATATGTGAAGTCTTAAAAAAAAAAATCCAAACTCAGAGAAACAGAGATTAGAATAATAGTTGCTAGAAACTGGGGGTAAGGAAAAGGGGAAGATGTTTTAGAGTGTGAAGTGTCTGTGGGATATAGAAGTGGAGACATCCAATAGGTATGTTTGGAGTCTATTTGACACAGTAAAAGAGGTGGATGTACAGTGGGGGGAGAAACCTGTATTAATTTGCTAGGGTTCCACAACAAAATGCCACAAACTGGGTAGCTAAATAGCAGAAATTGATTTTCTCACAATGTTGGAGCTAGAAGTCTGAGACCAAGATGTTGGCAGATTGATTTCTTCTGAGGTCTCACTTGGCTTACAGATGGTGACCTTGTCTGTCTTCACATGGTCTTTCCTCCGTGTGACTCTGTGTCCTAATTTCCTCTTCTTCTAAGGACATCAGTCATATTGGAGTAAGGCCCATCCTATTCAGCTCATTTTAAAGATCCCACCGCCCAATACAGTCACATTCTGAAGTACTGGGGGTTAGGTTAGGACTTTAATATAAGAATTGGGGCCGAAACCAGTTTGACTCAGTGGACAGAGCATCAGCCTGCGGACTGAAAGGTCCTGGGGTTTGATTCCGGTCAAGGGCATGTACCTTGGTTGCAGGTACATTCCCAGTAGGGGGCGTGCAGGAGGCAGGTGATTGATGTCTCTCTCTTAATGTTTCTAACTCTCTCTCTTCCTTCCTTTCTGTAAACAATCAAAAAAATATATATTAAAAAAAAAAGAATTGGGGATGAGAGGGGCTAGCTGGTTTGGCTCAGTGGATAGAGTGTTGGCCTGCAGACTGAAGGGCCCTGGGTTCTATTCCAGTTAAGGGCACATGTCCAAGTTGCGGGCTCAATCCCCAGGAGGGGGTGTGCAAGAGGCAGATGATCAGTGATTCTTATCATTGATGTTTCTATCTCTCTCTCCCTCTCTGGAATCAATAAAAATACATTAAAATATTTTTTTAAAAAAGAATGGGGAAGCAAGGAATATGAGGAATAATTCATCCCATAACTGGTCCCAAAGGTAAAGTCTCTCAACTACAAGGATCTTGACTAAACAGAACACATTTTTGTATTCAATAATATTAAGTTAAAATAATCCCAGGAGCAATCAGTAAAGGTAAAATATTCCCTAATTCACTGGTAAGTGAATTTTTCAAGTGTGTGTTTGAGAAAAGGGATGTTTTTCAATGGGAGGTATAAGTACAGGAAGAAAGAAAAGTAGTAAGAGAGGAAATGTGTTTGTGTATTTTAGTAAGCTATTTCAAATTTGGCTGAAGTCAAGGAAACAAGAAAAAGGATCATTTTAGACACATACACAAAAAGAAACCCTAAAATTTAAGGGCAATTTCTACTTGTAGGAAGAAACTAATTTTAAAACATGCCACACTTGTATTTGGGAAAGGAAGTTAAATTAAAAAAAAAAAAAAACTAGGAAAATTCCTTGGCATTTTTTTTTCCTGTAACTATATTCCAGAGCAAGAATTACAATGGATTTCTTACCCCGGGGATCAGGGACTAAGGGATGTTTTGACAGAGTTTTGAAAAATAAGCTCTGGCATATATTTTATGAAATAATTGGTGTTGGGCAGGAAGGAAAGGGGATGACAGAAGAAGTGCAAGAACAAACCTGTTTGTTTTTTTAATCAAATCAAGTCACTATTTCAAGGCAATCTTTTTTTTATCCCATGTAGGAGTAGGAATGCCTTGTCTAAGTGTATATACATTTGTAATTTTGATGTGTAAATACTGCTAACTTGCTCTTCATAAGCAGTTGTTCCAATTTCCCCTCCACTAGCAATTTATGAGAGTACCTGCTTCCTTAAGGTCTTGCCAAATGTTATCAAAATTTGGCATTTTATCAGTCTGATAGGTGAAATAAATGTTATGTGTATAACTCTATTCCTGTGGGTTAAGCATCTCTATGTTTTTTTAAAAAATATGTTTTTATTGATTTCAGAAAAGAAGGGAGAGGGAGAGAGAGATTGAAACATCAATGATGAGAATCATTGATCAGCTGCCTCTTGTACACCTCTACTGGGGATCAAGCCCTCAATCCAGGCATGTGCCCTTGACTGGAATTGAACCTGGGATCCTTTAGTCCCCAGGCCAATGCTTTATCCACTGAGCCAAACCAGCCAGGACTATTTTTTTGTTTTATCTTTTACCATTATTGCTGGTGAATTGTTAACACTATATAAAAGAAATTAGTTATGCCTTGGCTTGAAGGTTCAGTTGGTTGAAGCATTGCCTCATACACCAAAAAGGTTGTGGGTTCAATTCCTGGTCAGGGCACATACCTACGTTTTGGGTCCGATTCCCGGTAAGGGTGCACAGGGGAGGCAACTAATTGATGTTTCTCTCTCTTGTTCTCTCTCCCTCCTTCACTCTAAAATCAAACATATCCTTGGGTGAAAATTAACAAAAAAATCTCAGAGCTGTGCAACAATCAATCACACAACCTAATGTTAAAAGATTTCCATCATCCTGCCAAAGAAACCTCATATCCATTAGAAATCATCCCCCATCCCCACTCCCCCAAACTGCTGCACCACCTCAGCCCTAAACAACCACAAACTTACTTTTGTCTCTATAAATTGGTCTATTCTGGATATCCTATATAATAAAAGCCTAATATGCAAATTGACTAAATGGTGGAATAACTGGTCACTATGATGCGCACTGACTAGAGTGGGGGGGATTGGGGAAGGGGAGATCCTCTACTCAGCCAGAAGCTGGGCTCATGGCTGGCAAGCACAGCAGTGGTGGTGGGAGTCTCTCCTGCCTCCCCGGCAACGCTAAGGATGTGCAACAGCCCCCAGGGGCTCCCAGGCTGCGAGAGGGTGCAGGCCGAGCTGAGGGACCCTGTGCACTGGGCCTCTAGTTTTATATAAATGGAATCATACAATATGTGGCTTTGGTAACTTGCTCCTTTTATTTTGTTCCCATTCTTTCTTAAGTCATAATCCATAAGTCAGGATTGTGTCCCCACTTAAACTATCCTTTTTAAAAGGTAATTAAACAGTAGTCATCTTGTTTTTCTTTTTTCCTCACAAGCTGTACCTTCTTAACTTCCTTGCTAGTTTCTCCTCCTCTTCCCTCTGGACATGGGCGTTCCCAGGCCACAGTTCTCCTCCTCTTCTCTTTTCTATCTGCACCCCCTCTCAGCCACTCATCTGGTGCCTTGGTATTGGAGAGACTATTAAAAATCTGCTCCCACAGAATTCTGCTACTAGGAATATAGAATAGACATAATTTCCCTTTTCTTCCTGCTAAGTACAACTAAAAAATTTCAGACATTATATAGAAAACAAGCATCTGAAATGTGGAAAGAAGGCAGGCTGCCGAGAGACCTCAGGACCTCAGTAATGGCATGGTGGTGAGTTGCCTGGGTTTTCTTTTTGCTTCAAATATCCCAGACTTGGAAATGAAGAACAACTCCAAGTGCCAACAGGCATAGACCAAAAATCTTCAACAACAGCCTGCTTTCTCCAGTCAGAGGACTAGGAAAGGGGTAGCTTATCAAGACAGAAATTTAAGATAATAACATTTTACCCTAGCTAAACACCACAGGAAAACAAATAGGCAAAAAACGACCGTCCAACTGCACAAACAAAGGTTGAATGTAAACCCAGACTTTCAACCTTATTAGGCGGTAATAATATTTCCCAATAATCCTGCCAGGTGGTGACAGAAATAGCCAAGTAGGGAGTTGAAGTTACATCCCAGCTGGTCAGTAATGAGACTCTCCCCACCTTCTCTGTTGTCAGTGGAGACCACATGGAGAACCTGGGCTTCCACTCCCACCATCAATAAAGAGGAGTCTCTTCTCACATGTCAATTTGGCAATCTGGACATCCACCTCCACCTGGCAGAAATAAGGCAGTATCGCCCCCACCTTCCCTATGAAAGCAGTAACAGAGATAGTCAGCTAAAACAAGGTTTCAATAAGACTCAGATTTTCATAACATAATACTAAAAGGTCAAGGTTTCAATAGAAAATCACTCATCATACTAAGAATGAGAAAGATCTCAAAACGAATGAAAAAAAGAAATAGATGTAAATATGGAGATGACAGAGATGTTAAAATTATCAGGCAATAACTAAAGCAACCATGATCAAAAGGCTTCAATGAGCAATTAATATTTACCTTGAAATAAGTAAAAAGTAAAAAGACTTAGATAAGAAACAGAAAGCTTCAGCAAAGTACTACACTGTATAAAGAACTAAATAAAAGTTTTAGAACCAAAAAGTATAACAACAAAAAGAGCTCAGTGGATGGATTCAAAACCAAAAGTTATGTATACAAAGTGTAGTATCCAGAGCAACCACGAGGGGATATATGAAAAAATCAGTGAACTGACAGATAAAATAGAAATGACCTAATCTGAACAACGGAGAAAATAGATATAAAAAAAAAAAAAAAAAAAAAAAAGAACAACGGAAAAAAAAAAATAAAAAAAAAAAAAAAAAAGATCAGAGCCTAAAGGAACTAGAAACTTAAAAAAAAAAAAAAGGCCTAATATGTTATTCATGTTGTCGAAGTCCTAGAAGAACAGAAAGAAAGGAACACTGAAAAACAGAAGTAATAATGGCTGAAATTCCCCAAATTTAGCAAAAGTTATAAACGTACAGATTCAAGAAGCTAAGCAAACTCCAAATGGAAAGACACAAAATAACTAAACTTCTGAAAACTAATGACAAAGGAAAGCAACTAGAGATAAACAACATTTACTTAGAGGAGAAAACAATTTGAATGTCAGTGGATTTCTCATCAGAAGAACTGGGGAAAAGAAACCAGAAAAACCAAAAGCAGAGAGAACAAATACAAAGCAAAAAATAAAAGAGCATAATTATACTAAATGTAACTTTATTTCCATTACATATTAACATATACTATATGTTCATATTTCATCTAAAATACTTATCGTGCACTGTGCTGAAAAACTTTTCCCAATTCATTGTTCTAAGGAATCACTGAGGGAAGAGCTTTCCTGGTCACTCTGATCACACACATGAAATTCAGGTTCTGATCCCCTTAGGAAAATAAAGACTTTGTTAGCTAGGGACAGGAGAATGTCCCTTCTGGGCCTGACAGGTTCAGGTAGCAATTCTGGCAACAATGGACACTGGGGTTCTGGCAGTTTCTTGCATGATTGGAAGTTGAGAGTGGAATTTAATTTGGTCGAACTCATCATCCAGGAGGAAATCACAAAGACCCAATGGACACCCACCCCAGGGATACCACAAAGAGGGCTGTGGTTCAGAGTCGACCTGGATCCCACCCACTTCTTATTCCTTACTAACTGGCTAGAAAGGTGGCCACTATGTTTGTAAGTTAGTTGGTATACGCAAGAGATGCCCAAGTAGTTCTCTAAAATTGTCACTATAAATCCTATCAAAAGGCTTTTTCAAAATGCTCAATCTAAAATATACTGGTAGCTTTTTCATGTGAAGAGAAATCTTAAAAGTAGCCAAAAATCTTATGGTTCTGTCCATTCACTTTAGGAATTGTCAAATATTTTTTAGAACTAAATTTCTACAAATTTCCATACTTAAGAGCAGAGTGAAGTTAGACCTAAGTTCTGTATCATTTGTTCTCCACGCTGCATTGCTAATGAGCAATATTTAGGGCTGTGGCTCTTCTTCGTGTCTACTCTGGAACTTTCCTGGCAACGACTGTCCCCATCTACACAATACCCAACACACCAGATAATTGTCTCCATGTTACAATGATTAGGAAATTTAATAAAAAAGGATGATGTTCTCACTAGTCCCAATCTTTTTCACTCCAAGGTCTCTGACCTCATACATGGACCTCTCAATTTCAGTGGACAACTTTCTCTTCCACTTTGTTCAGAAGTATGAAGTGCTTTAGTCTTCTCTCATTCTAAAGATGTGTCTAGATGTTCATATATACTCCCCTTCTCCCCCTCTTTCTGCCTGCTCCTCCATCCTTCTGGTAGAACAAGTCACCAGTAGTACCCCTGTTCACATCTCTATTCCATAAGGCAACCAGATGGAGGTGGAAGAGCTCAAATTCTGATTCCAAATTTTCACTGATGCATTCTAATTAGCCAGCTTGGATCATGGACTAATGAACGCTAGCCACAGAGGTGGGTCACAATGTATTACTATGGCTGTTCCTCTGATAGCCCTCTGAATGGAGTTGGGGACAACGTAAAGTAGGAGATGGGCAGCCCCCATTGAAGAATCAGCAGAAGGTCTTAGAAAAAGAGGGAATGTTACAACAAACAAAACAATATCTCTACTCTATACCATTCCTTCTCTCGAGGCAAACTAAGATCTTGAGTTTTCCACTCCACTTCTTATCTCCTACAGTATGTTTACCCTTTTTTCTTTTATATATTTAAAAAATTTTTTTTCTCTCCTACCCTCTCCCTTTCTCTTATATTTTTAATCTCTCCTCCACCTGAGTGCCATTTCCCTTAGGCTCAAATTTGCTCAAGGCTCTCCTGTACTCAAGGAAGTCCCATAACCCTTCTTCCAGTTCCTGCCCACTGGATGTACCTTTCTTTTCCACCAAATAAATTTCATCTGCCCCTTATTCACATTTTACCCAATCTGGCCTTCTCTCTCCTGAATCCCCCTGCCTCCATTTCCCCAAGTTGTTTATTAGAACCTGAATTTCATGTGAGTGACCAGGAATGCTCTTCCCTCAGCTGAAGATAAGGCAGAGGGAAGAAAGCATGAGGTTTACAGACATCATGCTGGAGCCCTTCCACTGGGTATGATGTCTCAGATGTACCAAGGCCAACTTCCTCACAGCACATCTCAGGAACCACCGAGCAGCCAAAAGGGCCCCCTGGATTGTGAGGCATGGCATTGACCAGTCCCTGACCTTTCTAGCTTCCTCGTTCCACCTGAACCCCGCCTGATAGTCATCTTGTTTATCAAGGCCTCTCGTGGTGAAAGGGCGTTCTCATGCAGAGCCTGGGAGGGTGCCCTCTCTCGCCATTTGCATTTGCTTCCTCAGGTAAGGAAAACCTCCCTACCAGGCCTGTGCCCTTTGGAATGAAGGGGACAGGTAACAAATACAGGTTCGACCAGAACTGCTGCTTTAAGTATACCACCTCCTAAAGGCTGGGCCCTAGGCACTAGCTGAGCCAACCTACCTTCTGGTGTTCAGGGGTACATGGGTGCATGTGAGGACACCTTATTTAATGAAGTCCTTTGCTGCTTTAGTTTAAAAAAAAAAACTTTTAAACATACACAAAGTAGAAAGATTAATTTAATGCGTCTACCACCCCATTTCAACAGCTATCCATTGAAGTTATTCCATCTATACCACCAAAACAAAACTCTCCCTTATTATTCCAAAGTAAGTCCCATATATTTTGTCTGTAAATATTTCAGTATGTGTCTCTAAGCAACAATGATCCTGTTATGGATTGTTTTTGTTTTGGTCACATTTATACTTTGCATAATATAAAATTTACCTTTTTAAGGTATATAGGTCTAAGGTTTTATAGACTCATTTAGTCACACAACAATCAGAATCAGGACATAGAACAGTTCTGTCACCCCTCAAAGTTCTCCCTTCCCCACCTCTAAGTAACTTGACAGCAAATGGCACCAGATGTTAGACCTCGGTCCTTGAGTTTGGCTAAGAGAAGAATTCAGAGCCAAGGAGCTCAAATACAAGCAAATGTTTATGTAGAAAGTCACAGATACAATAAGTGAGCTGTGGAAGAAGTGAGCCAGTCAGCTAGGCTGCATGGACTAAGAAAAGCAAGTTACAGAGGCAAAAGAAGAACCCTTGGAGCTCAGAAGAAAGGAAGCAAAGGGGGAAGAAGAGAGAGAGAGAGAGAGAGAGGGAGAGGGAGAGAGAGAAGGAGAAAGAGAGGGAGAGGAGAAGGGGAGGAGCAGAAGGAGAGGGGAGGGGTCGGGAGGAAGACTGAGCCTTTAATCTTAAGAGGTTTAATCTGCTTCTCTATAGGAGGGGATAATAGGGGAGATCTTGGGAGAAGATCTCAATAGAATATTCATCAGCTTTCCAAGGTGTCTCCTCAGGGTTGTGGTCTCTACTGATTGATCACTAGTCATTACAACTGGTAGAGATGTTACCCACATGTCACCCCTCCTGGCCTTGCTGCTTTTCTGGACCTGGGGCTAAAGCACAACTGAGGCTTAGATGCCATCTCTTGTTTAATGAAAATTCTTTCTCTGTCATCAGCAGACATGAGGCTTTGTTCCTATGATTATTTGATTTGGGTGAGAACCTCAATGTATTGGGGGCTTAATGATTAAGGGAGTGGTAGTGTAAAGGGGTCTTATGATGCTATTCTCCAGCTCCCTTGCTCCTCCCCTAAGGGGGTCTACCACAGGACCAGTGACATGCCAGGGGAGGAAATGTCAGGGGAGGGTCCAAACCACATGACCAGTGATATGAAATGTCAGGGGATCTAAATCGCATGACCAGTGATATGCTAGGGGAGGAAAGATCACTCTGGGAATGTGGTCCCACCCTACAATACTTGTATTCCCAGTTTTACCTGTTGCTAGGCATCTGGGATTTCTGCCCTGGTGAACTTCTGTACCTGGCCTATCATTCCAATTCATATCTGTCTGACAGACTACTGTATCATAACCTCAGATCTATTTTCTATTATTTAGTTTTACCTTTCCCAGAATATCATAAAAAAAATCATAAAGTAAGTAGACTTTTGTAGACTCATGTTTTAAAACAATCATTACACCATCATCAGCATCTCCTCCAATCAACAAAAATTCTCCACTATCATCAAATATCCAGTGTTTATATTTCCACAATTGTCCTGAAAAGTATCTGTTTACACTTTGACTTAAGAGCTAAACAAAGAGTCCACATTGCAACTGGTTGTTATATCTCTATGGGAAATGATAAGTTTCCTCCCCATCTTTTTATTTTTTTTATTTTTTTTTATTTTATTGTTTTTTTGCAGAGAGGAAGGGAAAGGGATAGAGATCCAGAAACATCGATGACTGAGAAACATCATCAGCTGCCTTCTGCACTCCCTCTACTGGGGATGTGCCCGCAACCAAGGTACATGCCCTTGACTGGAATCTAACTGGGACCCTTCAGTCTGCAAGTCGATGCTCCATCCACTGAGCCAAACCAGTTTTGGCCCCTCCCCATTTTTTAAGAAATTGAGTTGTTAAAAAAGAATCTCCCTTATTCTGGATTTATTGATTGCATTGTCATTTCTTCTGTCCCTCTAGTCTTGCAACTAAAATATGGCCCTTCAAATGGAAATGAAAAAAAAGCTGGGGTTGCAACACTTATATCTGACAAATTAGATCTCAAAGTGAAGAACATAACAAGAGATAAAGAAGGCCACTTCATAATACTAAAGGGAACAATTAAACGAGAAATAACTCTGGTAAACATATACGCACCCAATATAGGAGCACCTAAATACATAAAAAAGCTCCTGGAGGATATTAAGGGAGAGATTGACAGCAATACAATCATAGTAGGAGACTTTAATAACCCACTGTCACCATTGGACAAATCCTCTAAATAAAAAATCAGCAAAGAAACATCAATCCTAAATGACTCACTAGACCAGATGGAATTAATTGATATCTTCAGAACATTTCACCCCAAAGCCACAGATTATACATTCTTCTCTAGTGCACATGGGTCATTTTCAAAGATAGATCATATGTTGGGTCATAAGAAAAGTCTCTTCAAATTCAAAAATATAGAAATCATATCAAGCATTTTCTCAGACCACAGAGGCATAAAACTGGAAATCAACTATAATAAAAACAATAGAAAAAAATCAAACACATGGAGACTAAACAGCATGCTATTAAACTATGACTGGGTAACCAAAGAGATCAAGGAAGAAATAAAAAAACATCATGGCAACAAATGACAATGACAACACAACAATCCAAAATTTATGGGACACAGTGAAAGCAGTGTTGAGAGGGAAGTTCATAGCCCTACAAGCCTATTGAAAAAAAAATAGGAAACAATGGTAATAAGTTACCTAACCCTACAACTCAAAGAGCTAGATATAGTAAAGGTCAGAGCAGAGATAAACAACATAGAGACCAAAGAAACAATTCAAAAGATCAACAAAACCAAGAGCTGGTTCTTTGAAAGGATAAACAAGATTGATGGACCTCTAGCCAGGCTCACCAAGAAGCAAAGAAAGAAGACCCAAATAAACAAAATCAGATATGAAAGAGGAGAAATAACAACAGACCCCGCCGATATACAAACGATTGTTAAAAAATACTATGAACAACTTTATCCCAACAAATTGGACAACCTGCAAGAAATGGACATATCCCTAGAAAAATATAACCTTTCAAAACTCAATCAGGAAGAATCTAAACATCTCAATAGTCCAATAACTATGGAAGAAATTGAAGCAGTCATCAAAAAGCTTCCAGCAAATAAAAGCCCAGGACCAGATGGCTACACAGGAGAGTTTTACCAAATATTCAAGGAAGAATTAAAACCTATCCTCCTCAGACTATTCAAAAATATTCAAGAAGAAGGAACACTTCCAAACACCTTCTATGAAGCCAGCATCACCCTAATACCAAAACCAGATAAAGACAACACAATGAAAGAGAATTATAGGCCAATATCTCTCATGAACATAGATGCCAAAATCCTCAACAAAATTCTAGCATATTGGATCCAGCAGTACATCAGAAAGATCATACACGATGACCAAGTAGGATTCATCCCAGGAATGCAGGGATGGTACAATATCAGAAAATCAATAAACGTGATACATCACATAAACAAATTGAGAGATAAAAATCACATAGTCATAACAATTAATGCAGAAAAAGCATTTGACAAAATCCAACACCCTTACTTGATAAAAACTCTCAGCAAAGTGGGAATAGAAGGAGCATACCTCAACATCATAAAAGCCATATATGATAAACCCACAGCTAACATCATACTCAATGGGCAAAAACTAAAACCATTTCCCCTAAGAACAGGAACAAGACAGGGATGCCCACTCTCACCTCTTCTGTTCAACACAGTACTAGAAGTATTAGCCATTGCAATTAGACAAGAAGAAGAAATAAAAGGCATCCAAATTGGAAAAGAAGAAGTAAAGCTGTCCTTATTTGCAGATGACATGATACTGTACATAAAAAACCTGAAGGACTCCATCCCAAAACTAATTGACTTAATAAATGAATTCGGCAATGTAGCAGGATACAAAATTAATGCCAAGAAATCTGTGGCATTTCTATACATTAATAGTGAAATTACAGAAAGAGAGACGAAAAAAGCAATCCCATTTACCATCGCACCAAAAAAATTAAGATACCTAGGAAAAAACCTAACTAAAGAGACAAAAGACCTATATGTAGAAAACTACAGGACACTGAAAAAAGAGATAGAGGAAGATGTTAACAGATGGAAGAGCATACCATGCTCATGGATTGGGAGAATCAACATAATTAAAATGTCCATACTACCCAAAGCAATCTATAGATTCAATGCACTACCTATTGAAATACCAACGACATATTTCACAGACCTAGAAAGAATTCTTAATAGATTCATCTGGAACAAAAAGAGACCACAAATAGCCACAGCAATTCTGAGAAAGAAAAATAAAGTAGGTGAGATCTCAATACCAGATTTCAAGCTATATTACAAAGCAACTGTTCTCAAAACAGCCTGGTACTGGCACAAGAACAGACATATAGACCAATGGAATAGAATAGAGAACCCAGATATCCACCCAAACCACTATGCTCAACTAATATTTGACAAAGGAGGCACAAACATACAATGGAGCCAAGATAGCCTCCTCAATAAATGGTGTTGGGAAAATTGGACAGATACATGCAAAAAAATGAAACTGGACCACCAACTTACACCAAATACAAAAATAAACTCAAAATGGATACAGGACTTAAACATTAGAAGGGAAACCATAAAAATACTAGAGGAATCCACAGGCGGCACAATCTCAGACATATGCCGAAAGAATTTCTTGACTGATACTGCGCCAAAGACAATGGAAGCTAAAGAAAAAATAAACAAATGGGACTACATCAAAATAAAAAGCTTTTGCACAGCAAAAGAAACCATCAACAAAACAACAAGAAAGACCACTGTATGGGAGAACATATTTGCAAATGTTATCACTGATAAAGGTTTAATCTCCAACATCTACAGTCAACTTATACAACTTAATAAAAGGAAGATAAACGATCCAATTAAAAAATGGGTAGCGGACCTAAATAGAACCTTTTCGAAAGATGACAGAAGGATGGCCAAGAGACACATGAAAACATGTTCAAAGTCACTATTTATCCGAGAGATGCAAATCAAAATGACAATGCAATACCATCTTACACCGGTCAGAATGGCAATCATCAACAAATCAACAAACGACAAGTGTTGGCGAGGATGCGGAGAAAAAGGAACCCTTGTGCACTGTTGGTAGGAATGCAGACTGGTGCAGCCACTGTGGAGAACAGTATGGAGTTTCCTCAAAAAACTAAAAATGGATCTCCCATTTGACCCAGCAATCCCACTCTTAGGAATTTATCCTAAGAAATTACAAACACCAATCAGAAAGGATTTATGCACCCCTATATTCATAGCAGCACAATTTACAATAGCTACAATTTGAAAACAGCCTAGGTGCCCGTCAACAGATGAATGGATCAGAAAACTGTGGTACATCTACACAATGGAATTCTATGCTGCCATTAAAAAGAAGGAATTCTTACCATTTGCAGCAACCTGGATGAAACTGGAGAGCCTTATGCTTAGTGAAATAAGCCAGTCAATGAAGGAGAAGCACCACATGATCTCACTCATTTGTGGATAATAATGAACATTGTAAACTGATGAGCAAAAGGATAGATACAGAGGATTTAAGCATCAAACAGACTGTCAAATTATAGCAGGAAGATTAAGGAGAGGTGGGGTAGATAAGAAATCAATCAAAGGACTTGTATCCATGCATATAAGCATAACCAATGAACATAGACACTGGGGGGTTGGGGTATGCCTGGGAGGGAGCGGGGGCAATGGGGAGATATGTATACATGTAACACAATAAAAAATAAATAAAATAAATAATAAAAAAAATATGGCCCTTAGACTAGCAGCACCAGCATCACCTGGGGGCAGTTTGTTAGGAATGTAGACTCTTGGACTCCACACAAGACCTATAGAATCAGAATCTGCATTTTAAACAAGATTCCTAAGAGATTTGCTTCTGTGAATTGGCAATGAGACCTAAGTTTTTTTTTCTTAATTTTTTTAATTTCTTTTTTTAAATTAAATCTTTATTATTCAGATTATTACATTTGTTTTTCTTTTTTCCCCTCCATAGCACCCCTCCACCACCCTTCCCTCCCTCCCGTTGACCTCATCCATAGGTATATGATTGTTGTCCAGTCTCTCCCTGTATACCCCTCACCCCTTTCCCCCTGAGAATTATCAGTCACGGGTGGGTCTGGAGCAGCAAGTCCTCCGTGGGCTCCGCCTTGAGTGACCCTTCAGACCGCCGGCCAACGCTCTACCCACTGAGCACACCTCCTCCTGCTGCCACAGCGGCAGCACACCCACGTGGGGAAGGGGCCTCAGGGTTGCAGGGGTTAAGTGAACCAGCACCGGCGCTCGCTCCTGCAGGTCCGGCCAGGCCCGAGCCGCACCGGAAGCCCTGAGGGCAGGTGCCCTGGCGGCTCGAGAGCCGAGGACGCACCGCTCAGCCTCAGCCTCAGCACGAGGGTCTCAGCCTCAGCCTCAGCCTCAGCATGAGGGTCTCAGCCTCAGCCTCAGCACAAGGGTCTCAGCCTCAGCCTCAGCACGAGGGTCACAGCGCCTCAGCCTCAGCCTCAGCACGAGGGTCTCAGCCTCAGCCTCAGCACAAGGGTCTC